>PNEQ01116308.1:0-50625 GCA_003012365.1 Medauroidea extradentata | reverse complement strand
GGTATTGTGTTAAAATTAATGTTAAAAATGTTAATAGGGCTCACTATTCAACAGGCTAAATTCAGGACTGATTTAATGCAATATTTACCAAAATGAAGGTGGAATTGGGCACAGAGGGTTGTGAAGTGTTCATATGAGGTACAGAAAGTAAATAAGGTACAGAAGGTGAGTAACCAGATACAAAGAGGGCAGAAAATCAACAGGGTTTGTAAGGTCAGTATTGAAGAATACAGCAAAACTACCAAAAGTACAAACAGTTGCTAAGAATGTTTGATCTGAAAGAATGAGGTCGTAGCACTGTAAAGGGTTTTATGTTTATGTTACATGTGTTATTTTCTATTGATTTCATGGTATGGTGTATTTTTGAGGTAGGAATGATGTGATGGTACATTGTTAACTTTAAAACCATTATTATTACAACTAATTGTGATAATTGTATGGCATGTCAAAATAGTTTCCGGCAGTCTCAGATGGCGTAATTTAAATATTTAATATCTTAATAATTGTTTATTTATTTCTCATTAGTTCAGGCACGTTTCTACAGTTTAGTTTCTTGGTATTTGGTAAAGTTCCGAGTAGGCTTTGTTTATTGTCAGGGTGTGGTAGGAGCATAGGTATGTACCTATTATACCAGTACTCCAAGGAATAATGTATATTTTTGTCGTACAGAGAGCTAGTATATATATATATATATATATATATATATATATATATATATATATATATATATATATATATATATGTATGTATATCACTTTGCCATGTAGCTTTGAACAAATTATTTTGTGGCAGCGTGAATATCAGATACGTCACTATGGCTGTGGCTTATTTCAGTGATATGGAGTGAAAATTGAATGTGCATGAACAGCACCCACAGTCAACAATATCTGTGAATTCTTCAGACTGTAAAACCTGTCCACTAAGAAATTAGTTTCAACTCATGTATGTGACTGCCAGGTGCATGGTGGCACGGCCACTCTCTTTCCTAAGTGGTACAACTTCATTTTGACAGTGTGCTTAAGAAATTTCTGGAGCCATGAAGATACATTAGACGGCACTGTTGTATCTGCTACACCAACTTAGGCTGATATTCTGTGAGGTACATCTCAGAGCCATGTTGATGACAGACGACTGAACGTGGAGGCTGTTATGGTGAGCAAATACCAGAGTGCTGTGTGGGTGTCAAGATTACTGGCTTAGGGAAATCCATCTGCAGTATATACGCGGTGTAACTGACCACAAGCCATTGCTACAATTACTCGATCCCAAGAAACAAACACTAGATATCCTATCACTACATTTTGTGCGATGGAGCCTGTAACTGTCAGTGTTCATGTACCAAATTGTTAACAAGCCTGGAGCTAAGATAAGTCACGCAGATTCTCTCAGCAGACTGCCTCTGTCCACATAGAATATGCAGGTACCGACAGTGGGTGATGTGCTCATGTTAGAATATATGCCTAGCCTGTCAATTGATGCAGATACTCTGACTCAGCTAACATCTTCTGACCCAATTCTGTGTCAAGTACAACACATGTACTAGGGATGGCAGGGAGACAGAAAGAACCCAGAGGAGTACGACAATACTGGGACAGAAGGGAAGAATTATCCCTACACAAAGTCTGCATCTTGTGGGGCAACAGATTGGTAATTTCCGAAGCACAAAAGAACCTGTAGGAAATATTACATGCGGCATATGATAGCATTGTGAAAGTAGGCATTACACATGATAAATAATTATACTAAATGTTATTTTATCAATGCCTGTGGAGACATTCTCCAATAAGTGCACGTCCTGCGCGGTAGAGGCAAGGGTGGAGAGAGATAGCATGACACATCATGCCGTGCTGTATTGCGACATCAGCAGTTGTCGACCACCTGGCTCACCGTGCGCTGTTGCCTCATCACTTGCAATGCGGCTGCTGCTGTATCAAACATACGGCACGTTTCACATGTTACATGTAATTTTACAACATTTAAATGTTTTGGGCACTTTCTGAACATATTGGCAATCTACCAACACAAATATAGTAGGGCTCAGTAGTTTAAGTTGAGGGTAAAAAAAATTGCGTTGTAATTTATGTAATTTATTAAAGTGACTTGAGTACACACAGTTTTCGCATATCCGTGGTATTCATAGAATGAAATACAACGGACAAGGCAGGCCAACTCTACCACCATACAGCATGTTAAGATTACTTAAGACATCTCCTGATTTACTAAAATATTTTTAAAAATTAGAGAAAAATTTCAACAGATTTTATCAATAGTATCTGAAGTTAGTTTCACACGAACACATCTCCTTCAACTAACACAAACAATATTAGACTTCCACAAACACATACACAACATTATTTATACTACTTTGTCTCACAGCTCTATACGGTTCACCAAGGTGATCCGGGTTCGATTCATGGTAGGGTCTGTCCGTGCACTTATGCATGTAGGAATTGTGCCGGACGATGCCATTGGTTGGCACGCTTACTTGCTGATCTTCTGTGTTCCCCGCCCCTTCATTCTAGTACTACTCCATACTGACCTCATGTCATCCCTCACCAGTGCTAAATACCTCAATGTTTAGCACTGACCAAAAAAAAATATCTTTCTCCATGGTATAGTTCTTGAGTTCCATTTCACTTACCTTTTGTTTTTATCTCACGTTGTACCCGCTTGGTACCATGTGCAACGTAATGTTACTATTCTCTTTTGATCTCTATTGGCAAATTTCCCTAGCCTTACTATTGTTCTAGTTATTTCTGCAAGTCTCCTTGCTCTTAATTACATAGTTTCACTTTCCCTTTCAATTGGTCTTTGATATAGATCATTTGGGATAAAGTGGTCAATAAAAATTTAACTTTCGAAAAATATCACCTGCAGTTACTGCATATAATTTTAAAACTACCGATAATAGTCTTATTACTTGCATGGATGGCAATTAATTCTTTGAATGTAGTTTTGTGAATTTTCCTATTTAAATGCAACAATACTGAAGTAAAATCAATTGAAATTGACACACTTGAATTTTGTATACTTAATGAACTTGTTCTTATCAACTATAAAGGTTTGTACTGATTGCGCAATTTGCGAAAACATCAAGTGACATACCTAGAGATATTAGAAATTTTCTGTCAGTTAGCTGAGTTATGCAGGGAAAGATACAAATTGATTGAAAATAGAAATTTAGCAGAGTTTTTCTGAGTTCTCACTTTACCACAAACCACCTTTCAAATATCCCTCCCTTCAATCTTTTGATTTTGGATTATATGTTGATTAGGTCATGTTGCAAGGTTTGTTTTTGTTTTCCTATTCCAATTACACCTCCTTGTGCTCATTTGTAACATCTCCTGTTCCCCAAATTAAGAGTTACTCAACACATTGTACTGTTCACTCGTATCCTTTAAAATCAGTTCTTTCTTCTGTACCCCCCTCCCCCCTTAAACACCACTTAATTAATTCTTTTATCTTTTCTTTTTTGCCTTCACTGTGCTCCTTAATGAATCTATCCTTAGCCTCTTTGCAAGCAGAGTGAATCCTTTTCATATGATTAAAAGCAACACAAGACTGTAACCCTAACAAGGGAGTACTTTCTGAATTGATTATCACAAATTCAACATAAGACTCTTGGCCTTTAATCTTTCTTACGGTTAATTCAGATGCACCTGTCGCAGCACTTGTTGCTTCTAAAACATTTAATGTTATACCATACATCCATTTTTTTCTAAAATGTTTTGCGATGTTGTAAACAATTTTACTCTCGTTTCCTCAGTTGTAACTTGTAACTCAGGTTCCGACATGACGCGCTGGAGCGACTTTCACGTGCCGGAGTCAAGCAATAACTGATGCCCTCCACTTCCCCTACCGCCAGTCACGTGATAGTAGTGTGCCCCCCGCCACAAACTAGGGTCTGGTCAAATTCTAGTCTATCTGGCCGCTTTAAAGTTTGTGCCTAAGCTGTTGATTGGGAAATGGTTATTTCTGAATAGCTGTGTTATTCTTCATTTTTTTCAGGCATGCTTTCAATGGTGGCTAGAAAAAACATGGAAAAACATAATATACATCTAATTGGAAGAAAACTATACCTGGGTACAACCACATATATTGAATCACTATGAGGCACTTTCCAAAATATAGTATGTCATGCCAAAACTTCTATTGCCAGAATGGGGACGCAAGTTTTGAGCTGTGCACATGAACCAATAAGGCCGAATATTTACTCTTCTAAATAGCCTATATACATCAATAATATAGACCCTTACAGAAACGTAAAACTTTTATCACACATTTATTCCACAGATATATGTTTTGAGTAAATCTATACCCTAATTATAGAGTGCAATCATGCCAGTGTGTTAAGCCTAACCTACATCACATAATACAATACATCACAATCATGTTTACATTTTTCAATTGGGAAAATAATGCATTTTGTAGAAATTAAACGGTCATAATAATTTACAGTGTGGACGTTTTCGCGTAGTTGAACAGCTACTGCAGTTCAGTGAACTCTCATGCATATGACGTGCTACGTACACCTGTTTCCACCGCATTTGTCATATTTTTGCAGTGTATCAAAATGCACTTTAGTATTCATCTACGGCATCCTTCATTGTTTTTAGTTACTCCATACTACAGAAATAAGAATTTGGCGAATTGTTATAACGTTTATTATAACTTAATATTTCTGGGATATATTTTTATTTTTCTTCATATGGGAACTCTGAGGAAAATATTGAAACTGTACTGGAAATTATAATTATAATCAGGATGGACATCCTAGTCTCTATAAAAGTATGTGTTTATTGCTAATTAGTTTATTCAAGATCTTTATTTCAGGTTCCAGAATAATCATGGTGTATGAAAAAATGTTCTGCGCATAGGTTTGTGATTGGCTGGGAGAAAAAATTACATAGTTACTTTGGCTTTGGATTGTGCCTCCCTCTTGCATCTTGGAGCTAACTATGCAATGCAGAACAAGTTGGATGTGCACAGGGCTGTTGCCATATTTAGATGTAAACTGTAAAATGGAGGGAAAATTTTTCGTACTTAGTCAGCCACCAATGTTTTTTTCTCTCTTTTTCTCTCTTTTCTCTCTTTTTTCTCGTAATGTTACACACCCATTTAAGGTGTCTTACTTTTGCACACAAAAATTGCATATTGTCAGAACTTTGTGACAGAGATTGAGGCTTTGTTCCATTATACAACTTGCTGGTCTACCTTAATCTGACTGAATTCAGGTTATAGTTTTTGTCGTGTACCCTGGTACTTTAAGCAAAGCTCCAGATGAAGGTCTTAGACATGCATGCAAATCGTTTACATTACTACCTGTAGTTTCTGCTGCTGTTGCTAACTCCACTGTGTACCTGAATGTCAATATTTTTAGTCATGGTTATGTGCTGTGGGCTTGTGTTGCAAACATCATCTACCATCCTGCCTCACAACTTTCTGCAATGGTCTGTGAAGTTGCAGTGAATTGTGAGTTACTGTTGTTTTGCCACATAAGTCTTCTGTGGATTTGCCTTCCTATTGACTTCTACTGTGAAATTTGGAAGCTTCCATTGTTTCACTTGGTTTGGGCTTGAAATTCTGTGTGGGCACATTCAAAATATATGTGAGTGCCATTTTGATTGTAGAGTTTGAGGACACCAACAAGGTTTTTTTAGTTTTTCAATTTGGCCCCGCAAATCGTGGCAAATACTGCCAGTTTTTCTTCACAGTCTTTAATTTTAATGGTTACGAATAGTGCTAGAGATTTCTGAGAACATTTATCTTGTATCTAGTCCTGAAATAAAATTGCTGAACAGGGAAAAGTAACATATAGTACTATTATTTATTTACATGTAAAGAAATAACATGTGCAAATTGAGTGGGAAAGGGAGCTTCTGTTTACTTGGCCATAGTCATGGAATTCCTGGAAGTTAAAAGTACTTGAGCTAATGCGCAATGCATTACTAAACAAAAAGAAGATGAAAATCAATCTATTTATGTTGCCGTTTGCAATAAAGAAGTGTTTATATTAAGTCACACAGCTTATTTGGTTAGAGCAAAATTTTCATATACTGCTTCAAACTGTAACCAAAATAATTTTCAAGTGTTAATAAGTCAGGGTATAACATAACCTGATGATTGAGCAAACTTGGTCACTTGAATGAGCAAACCTATCTAACCACTTCAAGTTATTTAACCACCTTATTGAAGGTGTATAATATTCTGTTAGTGTAATGATTGCAAGTCCTTATAAACCATGACTCATGTATGGTTCATAAAGAACTGCTCACATTCTGATGAGCTGGGTGTCTTGTGGATTAGTCAATTCAAATTTGCTTCAGTTTTAATTATAAAATGCTTTTGCTTTTGTGTGATCTGTTGATTCAACTTCAGAGATAAATTTCGCCTGTAGGAACTATATTTTTATGTAATTACAGAAGAGCAATAAGTACCTGCAAGAATACTTTTTTTGCATGAATGAAATCTTAAAATTCTATCAAATATGCAAGAACGATTCTCACAATAACATGATTTTTTTAGCTACCCCAGTGTCCAGTTTTTATGTTATCACAGCGAATGTTGTTTATGATGATTTTGCTTTTCTGGCATGATCTTAAACAATAAACATAAATTATGATATCTTCATTGTATTTAGTGTGTATGCAACTAACATTAAAGTACCTATTAGTTAGTAAATGTTATATGTTTACTGTAAAATTTTCATGCAAGAGCTTACTAAGAGAGATGGTGCAATGTTTACACGTTACACTCACATTTGTAAGGACCCAGGTATGCTTCGTGATTTTGATCATCTTGATTTTGGATTTCCTTTGTTTTCTTAGATCACTTCAAGCAAATGCTAGAATGATTCTTTAGTAAAGCTTGTATGTTCCGGTCATATGTCTTTGTAATGATCTTCCTGTCAACAAGTTGTATATAAAGTTCATGGAAGAGCTTGTCAAGCAAGTAGTTTTTCGTAGCCCAGTAGATTAGTCATTTTGTATTAATGCATTAGTGTACATTTTGTTACAGACTGGAGATGCAGATTTTTCTGTACCAGCATGGTACCACTTTGGCTGTGTATTTTTTGCTGACCCCCCGAAATGTGTGGGACAGATCGCAGGATATCACGCATTGCCAATATTTGTGAAGGATACTATTTTAGAACGTACTGGTAAGAAATGCTTTCAGTTAATAGTTTAGTTAAATTGGTTTGAATAAGTTTATATTTTCTTATCATATTTCTTAGGTAATGGAATGCCATTTAATCATACATTTTGAAGTGATTTTCATATATTATGTAACAGATTATTTTGCATTAATTCAATGCATGCCATTGTTTCTGTGTATGCATGTAATTACAAACTAAAGTAAATTTGCATAACATGGTGGTTACAACATTTGTTATAATATATATTGTCTCATGTGGGACTCAGGTAAGGTATGCCATGCCAGTGACTGGCATGTAATGGGTTCATATCTGTTCAGAGTGGCAAATTGCTGGATGTTGGCACTCTTGCAGACCAGCAACCAACTAACAATTTTCCGTCAATTCCTGGCAGCCAGTGAGTATAGCTTGTTAAGGAGGGGTGGATTGCACATGAATTTCAATAATTTACTGTTTTAGTATGGTGGAAATATTGTTATTCCACGTCAAATAAACCATAGTTCTGAATCTTCATTATTTAGTTACATCATTTGTTGTGTATTGCACTTATACAGTTCATATAAGATGCACTGGGATGGTAAAGGTTATTCGGCATGCATATTAGTTACCATCATAGTCTTTTCATGTTAGTCTTTGACCTAGCATTCAGTATCCATTGTTGACTTGCCTCTATGGACTTTCTAGCAGTGACCCTTTTGTTTTATGGTGTAATAGCAGAAGCAGAAATATGCTGTACGACCCTGTGGTACTCTACATGTTCTGTGGCAGAATTATCCTGTTTGAAATTAACTCTGTAAATGCTACTTTTAGCTGTTTTCACCTTTATTAAACAAACATAAGATAAACATAATTTGGAAACTACTATTCAGACACTGTTTGTATTCAGACATTGTTCAGCATTATTTGTAAGTACTTAAATATAGTCTATTAGAAACTCTGCTTTTCCAGATAACCAGGAAGGTTTCAAGCTCTAAACAATATAAATGCCAGGCACATTTCTCAGAAGAGATATGTCAAAATATGGAAAAGTTACAAGACACAGACTGTATTTGAAATTCAGTATATGCATATAATTAAAGCTGTTAAAAAAAGTTTCGCAGCTGGAACAGTATGACCTGTTTATAATAAAGATTGTACCTGAGATGAATTTTATCTTTAAACATGCTTTAAGACCAATATTGAGATAAATTGTGGTGAGCAATGTTGCAGGTAAGGGCAGATAAAATGGTCTACATAAGTAACTTTCTGCTTCCCAATACAAATTCAGCACATCAATAAGCACGTACTGTATATTACCTCACTCTTTCTTGTCAGCAAGCCAGGGGTGCACACTTTCTGTAAGTTCTAATAATTTAATGCAGTTCCTGTTGGAAATGCAATACTTTTTTCTGCAAGAAAAGGTATCAATTTTGTGAATGGCTGCCACATCTCATCATCAGGTTTTATACCATTTTCAGTGAACACATAGCTCATGTAGTGTATCTGCTTAAGTCCAGTTTTACACTTATTCTTATTGCTTTTAACAGAGTTGTCTTGCGGACTCTCCATTACTGCCTT
The DNA here is from genome assembly GCA_003012365.1 of Medauroidea extradentata. Lineage (NCBI taxonomy): Eukaryota > Metazoa > Arthropoda > Insecta > Phasmatodea > Phasmatidae > Medauroidea > Medauroidea extradentata. The sequence continues at coordinate 41,915 of PNEQ01116308.1, read as the reverse complement.
GAGTCTCTGATCATGCTCCTGTTTGGCGCTGCCCCAATAGAGAATGTCATCGACATAGGTTAACACACCTGGCAGACCTTCAAACACCCCTCTAAACTTGCGGTGAAATACCTCAGGTGCAGAAGCCACCTAACTTAATTTGCGAGAACACCTGTGAGGCGTCAAGAATGCTAAAACAAATTTTCACTTTCCATTTGGGAAATCATCTGCTTTAGAGTAGGCGAATTAAAAAGTTCTCTTATTATGACTTCAGTCAAATCTTGTGGATCCAGACAATTTGAATATAACTGTCTTGCTTGTGAACCATAACGAGAGAATTTACCCACGCTGTGGGCTTGTTTACTTTGACAATAATTCTTTCCTTGACCAGCTTATCTAGTTCTTTCTTAAGTGTTACCCTAAGGGTAGCCGGTACCTTACAAAGGACATTTACCACAGACTTAGCACCATCCTTGAGTACCATGTTGTATGTACCAGGCAAAACATTTATGCCTATAAAACACTGTGGGTACTTACAAACTAACTGCATGAGAGCAGAATTTTGAGGTGAAACCTCTACAGTTTCAACCTTTCTTATCAGGTCTAACATGATACAAGCTGAAAGACCTAAAATATTTGAAGACTTGCCATTTTCCACCACATAAAATTCTTAAACTCTAACCTTGCCATTTTAAGTACATTTCAGATAGAAATTTCCTAGAAATTATATAGTTTCATTCAAATAGTTTACTAACCCAAATTTGATTTCAGCAAATTTTTGTGAAAAATTTTAATCTTCTGAAACAATTTACTAGAGATTATATTTGTTTGTGCAGCAGCATCTGACTTAAAAACAGACACAATGTGATTTCATGACCTCAACATTGGCAGGCCTCTCTTTCTCACACCTGTTGTGAGAGACTTATTGAACACGCACATCCTGTTCCCCACCATCTGGTACAGCCAATTCCCAAGCACTGGATGCTACACTGCTTTTACTTTCAGCCACCACAATATTGTCACCTGGCGAGGACGATGATGAAGAAGAGGAGGATTTATGCATTTCTCTTACGTTTTTCTTTTTTGAATGATACACCCTTGTGAAATAGTTGTTGCTTTTGCAGTTTTCACACAGTCAACCGTAAGTTGGTTACGTATGACACTCATGTTTTGTACCATAGATATTACTTTTTAAGCACCACTATCTGTACAGCCTCCTTTATGCTGCTTATTCTCATGATGTTTTGTGCTCTATGTGACCTCTTGTTCCTTTGCTGATTCACTGCGAAACTTCTCCAAAACATTTCTCTGTGATTTCTGCCTTCCAACTTGTATCAATAGCCTGCTTGAGTGTAAGTTTGTGTTATCTGAGCAGACGTTGATGCAAGGCACTTTTTTGAATGCCAAATATGATTCTATTTTTGCTCACATATCAAACAACTGACCTTCAATCTGCAAATATGTGAAGAAGGCATGATGCTCGTAATTTATGTTACGTTTGGGAATGAGTAATCAAACTTGCATAGAACAGTGGTTAGGTAAGTCATGTAGCTCACCTTCTGCAAACTGCAGTTTTTCATATATTTTGTCCACATTTTGAGTTGATAAGATGGGCTACTAAATGAGATGATGCTGATAGAATTCCATGGCCAACAGCCTCATGGTAGTGTAAAAAATTTCTTCTTTCACTGAAACCAGTGATTTACTACATTGCCAATGCAACAGAACTTTTTGATGGTCTTCACAAGCGTATCCATTATGGCTTTACCGACTGTGCCATGTGACGGTTGTAAATGAATGACATTTATTACTTTTTTTTAGCTGGATTTACTAAATTTCTTGTTCCTGGTTACCATCTACCACCAACCTGATTCCTCTCTACCAACCAACACATACCAACTTACATATTCTCAGTTGGTGTTACCAACTCTACATTATCATGACAGCCAATCAGCCAGCACAGTGTTCTCCCCAGGCCCATTTTGCCGGGTGCCCCACCCGGCTAGTTTTCTCTACCCCCGGATAAGAAACAGATATTCCCATCAACATCATAAAGCTTATTCCACGATGCACCCAGCTGATCTCGTGAACCACCCAGCTCTAAATTTGTGCTGGGGAGAACACTGCAGCAGGTTCCTATTGCTAGGCCTTGCCCTATAGTAATGACCTCTTGGCTGCAGACCATGACACTGGTTTTTTAATAATTTTTCTTTACTCAAAATTACTAATTACATTAATTTAAAACACTCTGACTTGCATTTAATTTTACATCTGTGGTAATTGTAGAATACAATTCTTTGAGGTTGGCAGGCATGAGATGTGACAAGAATGTAGGTGAAAGAGGTGTGGGCAGGAGACATCTGTAATTAAGTCATTGTGTTGTAATGAATGAGAAACAAGTATTAAAGAGAGCTGTGTGTAAAGCTAGAAACGTCTTTTAATTAACAGAAATACTTAATATATTGCTGATACTTCTGGTTTGCCTATAATATTATTATTTATTAGGACTAGCCTTATCGGCTGTTTGGTCTTAGGGGTGGTCCTGTGTTTTGCGCCCTCGAAAACTCAGGGATGAGGAGAGAGAACGTCTTGAGGAATGGGCGGTCTGCTGTAGCGGCCCACAGCTTCATGACAATGACCAATTCTACTAGGGTATCACGTAGAGATACACTGCTCCACATCTCTATATTTGTACTTAAAAAACAAAAATTATCAGTGAATGGTATTGAGCGTTCCAGACCATTTCTCACGTTCTTTAAGGCACTGTCCTTATTGCAGGGGGGGGGGGGGTTCTCCTGTGTCACAAATGTAAAAGTAAACCATACATATCATATTATTTTTAGTGCAGTGTCACTGTGATGCTGCAAGATATCTTTTGATGTTGTCATCTGCTGCCATGTGCTCTCCCACACTGTGAAAGAGGAAGGGAGTGGGCATGAGTGCATTTGACAGTTAAGTTATATGTGTAGCTTGAATAGCAGTCTGGAGAAAAAGATATGGCAACTGAGGACGACTTCATTAGGTCTGTCATGAATTACATTACTTTTTTATTTACCCATAGCATTTATATATTTGATAACATAAGGCTTCATTTCTGACCGAATGTTTATCGCATCAAGTCACTGACACAGGCACCCACAAACATTCATGTATACATATTTCATGGTCATTCAGTTATATTCAGTAGAATATTTGTGCATTGTTTAAACATTTTATATGTTTCTTTCAGGGTGTAGAGGAAAACAACCGCAACAGCCACCCACATCTGCCAAAGGAGGTAAATGCTAATTTTTTTTAGAGTTAACTTTTAGTGGTCTTTTATGTAATAGGATATTAACTACTATACTCTTGTATAGTAAATTTGTAAAGAAATTAACTTTTTTTGTACAAAAAATATTTTACCACCTTAAGACATTTGTAAAAAGCATACATTGGATGTAATAATAAGCAATTTTTGAATGAACAACATATGAAGTAGGCATGTGAAATTATATCTTAAGCTATGGATTTTGTTACATTAGATGACTTTGAATAAATTACCCAGGAATTTTACTGTGCATCAGCCATGATTTACTTACAATACCATCTGTTATTTCTGTCATAGATAGTGTCACACCAAATAGACACTAAACTCGTATAATGTCCTTTTTACACATTGTTCTTAGAACATCTTAATGTTACAGGCCTACCTTACATAAATCCTTACATTGATCTCAGTAAAAACCAGTAACACTGAATATAATACCGTTTTATACTGCACTCTGCACTTTTCAACAGTTGAAATACTAGGTCATAATTGACTTACAATCAAATGAAACATCAATTATTACAAATTGGGCCACAACACAAAGAGACTGCATTTATTACAGCTCCTCTTATGATATGAGGCCTCATTTGTTAGAACTTTGCTTACAACTTGCTACCAGAAGAGTGGACTTAAACTTAGGATCCATTACTGTATACATATTAGAACTTTATAATTTTCCTGTTATGTTAGACACAATTTTGTAAATAACCTTGCCAAGTAACCACTCAACCACATTTTGTCCACTTGTGACTTTTATCAATTTATGTGTGGCTGGAATCTCACTAGTTGTTTGCTTTGTACTACAGTATTTTCATTTTGTACCCTTGGAGGTACTGTAATCCTATTACAGTATACCATTGATAACCCGGACCTTGATGTCCCAGACTTCGGATAACTCGGACAGAATTTCAAAAAACAAAAATAATTTTAATTAAATTATTTTTTGTTTGAAAAGCATAAGAAAATTATGTCTGCTTCATTTTAATCCATTACATTATATTTTAGGACAGTATAGGACAGTATTAAGCTACATAGCGTAGTTGTTTATCGCTACTTAGCAATTAATAATTCCACTGTAAATATCTGGCAAGTTCCATGTGGTTAAATGTTACTTAGCAAATCGCGAAAGTGGAGAGGCAACTCAGCAGGGCGACCTCACTTCGTTATATTTCCTCCCTCTTTACCATGCGAGCCAGATGTGCATCATAAATAAAAGTGTTATGCTGGTGAAATGGACTGTAACTACAGGTCACAATGTCACCTAAAGGGAAATTAATTTTGTTCTTGTATGTGCAATGAATTCAGGATTACAAAACAAATTGTTCTGGACATTAACAAGAAAAATTTAAATCCATTGCTTTGCATTGCAATCTAGATTGGAGGGGGGGGGGTGAGAAGTGAGAGGGTTTTAGAGTCCATTAATAACGAGGTCTTATGAGCCAATAAGGGTGAAGTGAGATGAAAACAACACAACATCCATTCCCGAGCCAGGATTTGAACCCAGTGCCTCTCGCCTAACTGACTACGCTACATAGGCCGGCACAATATCGGAAAAACCTGGGCTTAGTCAATTTGGAAAAAGGAGGGGTGGCTACAAAAAGGGTATTTTGTCCTGGTCCTCACATTCTAGATGACCTCGTTTTTGAACCAAAAATATAAGTTAAATGATTAAAATTAATGGGCTTTTATTGAGTTCCCATTAACCTTGATGGTTTCTGTGAAATGTGTTTTAAGTGAAAATGTGTGTAAAGTTGTCACTGACATCCATTGCCGAGGCCTGATCGTTTGTTAGCACAGCCAACATGTAAGAGAGTATGGAGGGATTTCTAGAAGCACAAATTATCACTTCAACTACACAAAAAAAGTGTGGGAGGAGTGGTTCATATGTATGTTGCCCCTGGCCTCATATTCTAATAAAGAAGCCCTGGTGGTTTACTTTCGGAACTCCTCCATTTAAAACTCTGTTGAATATGATTAGAATTTTATTGCTTTGTAATGTGACAACTTGTGTAAGAAAAACTATAAATTACACGTTTTGAGATTCATTTTGTAAGCATAGAATAAAATTTAAAAAAACTGTACTGTTAAAATGTGTTCACGTATTTCTGTACAGTGATCTGGAAAGATTGTTAAATATAGTACCGTATCTACTTGTGTATAAGAGGAAAATAATTTTTGTGTTTTCGGAACTTTGTGGGAGGGGAAGGTAACTAGGCTAGCAACTTGCTTCAGACACTTTGACATGTTGACGTTAAGAGTGAGTCCTAGAAAATATTATTTTAGAATTTCGTAATGAAACTTTGACAACATTTTCATACCGTAATCTATATTGTATCAGCAAAGTTTTAAGTATTTCTGCCCGTAATGAACTCAAATAATTAACATTTTGTTTCGTAATTACATTGATCTAACTGTCAATTTTTGAGGCCTTTGTTTAAAAGATATAAACTTGACACTTGCACTACATATGAAAACAACCTTCTTCAATGCTTTAGCAAATTTTTATCATGACACATGTCATAGTTACTTAATAATTAATTAAAATGTGGACGTATGGAAAAGACTGAATCTGCTTGTAATGCAGTGTCCCCGATAAATGCCAACTACGTCGCTCCCATTATGGATATCAAAACAAATTTGTGATATGTCACAGGATAATGATGTAAGATTCGAATGAGGTATGACACACATGTGTGCGCCATACGTAAAGCTTAAAAAAACATACAGAAAGCAGTTATAAACACAATCAGCGTTTACTTGGCTGGAAGGTGGCGCTAGGTGGCTGTCTGAAAAAACACGTGCTGGTTGCTGCGAGGTAGGTAGGGGGGCTCACAGCAGGAAGTCTGCGAGGGATTACAAGGTTCGGCAGGAATCCTTCAATAGCAGTTACCTTGGCCTGGCCGGGCACATGCCGCCAAGGGACAAAGTTTGTGGACAGTGCGATTTCTTTTAGTTTTTACAAGACATCCCTTCCTTGGCCTGTGTCCGCTGACACCACTTCTCAACCATACGTATACAAAATTATATATTGCACCGGTAAATAAAAGTGGGCTTGGAATTGGGAAGGAGGTTTCGTAACACTATAAATAAAATAAACAAACCAGTTATTTATTTTTGTAGCCTAAAAACAAGCAAAGGACACTTTGAAAAAATTAATAAATTTGTATACTAACGTCAAAAAACCAAACGTTTCGAGTAATCGAAATACAGAAAATATAACCATGATACCAGTTTAAATCTAATAAATTATTAAACATTCGTAAAAAAAATACACAAGGCACATGCGTGTAAAAACCAAGCATAGCAAATGTTTAATTTTTGTTTGATATGTATCTTCCTTCCACAAAACAGATACATCTTCAGATTATAATTATTCAGTGAGCCGTTTCATCGGTATGTTCTTCTTTCATTTAATTGAGTTTGGTGTTTATGTTTTCCGCGTATTTTCAGTTAGGTTTGGTTTTGTGATTGTTTACGTTAATGACACGTCGAGGGTGTGCTGTCGCGGCCGCGAGCCCAGTACGACTTGGGGATTTGTTCCTGCCTTAATTTTTGACGGAATAAAGTGGCGCGCGTGTGTCGGCCACAGCAGTATTGTATTTTTCATCCAAATCTTGTAACGTAATTCTGTGTAAATTTCTTAGTGGAGAAAATAGCCTGTGTACAAAATATCATGGTTTGTATGATATTGTGCGTTATACAAATTTGTTTTGCCAAGTTCAGTCTTACATCATTGGTAGCTTTGATAACCCTGTGTCAATGTCGTGCCTTAAATGTGTGTTCTAATGGGAAGGGTACTGGTGAGTGGCACTGGTCCTTGGTCGATGCTTAGCAACGCCAAGATTAGCAGCTTGTTATTACTGAGTCTGCTAGACGCGGGCTCAATTGCTGCGCGACTCTGCTAGGCTGTTTTGTTGGCGAGTTGTTGAGGTTTAATGTAAAAGAACACACATTGCGACATTACGACACAGTGTCGGGGACTTCATTGGGCCGTGTGTGCTTGCGAATACTATACGTAGGGGGTCTTGTGTTGCGTCATGGCAGACGTTACGGAGTTTGTGATGCGCTACAGTTACTTAGAGTTATGTCAGTATTTGACCGAGTCTGGGGTCGAATTTGAGCCTTCAGAAGACGTCACTGCATTGCGGATACGCGCGCTGACGTATATTAATTTGTTGCGTAATATAAGCAACATGCACGTGGGAGGTTCGGCTTTGACAGGAGAAGGGCCAGTCACTGCAGCACAGACTATTCTAATAGGACAGTTGAACCGGGTTCCATCGCTTAGTGTGTTGCAACCTGATGACGTGTTAAGTTTTCTTGTTGCAACCGACAATGTATTCTTTGGAATGCGCTGCGGAGAACCCGAGAATCTGTTTTTGATGTGTTTGTCGTCGAGGCTCGACGGACAGGCTGGGGACATGTTTGCGCAATTAGCACAACACGACGTAACTTATGAGAGCTTTAAGACACGGCTACTCGAAAGTGCAGGGTCTCCCATGGCTTTGGCTATGGTGGAGCAACAGTATGTTGACAGATTCCAGCGTGTAGGGGAAATCATACCGGCATACGTTAGTGAGGTTTTGACATACGCCTGTGCCATGAATGTGCACCTGTGCCGTGCGGAGGCTAAGTTGGTGCAAGGTATAGTTGACCGAATGACGCCGCAAGCTAGGGCGCATCGCTATGCGTCAGGTGTTCCCGTGACACGAGAACAGTTAAGGGTATTAGCACTGGAAATAGAGCGGCAGCTGGCTCTAGACGCAGCTTCGCGACGTAGTACTAATGCGATTGAGGAACCAACGGCGATTGTAAATCGCGAGTCTACGCAGCCGCAGGGTTCGTGCATGGCCATTAGGCAAGAGGCCCGTGTGTCTGGGTGCGATAATGTACCGGAGTATGGACGTCGGCGGAATGTTTGACATGTTGCCCCGAGGCAAGTAGAGCCTATAGAGCTGAGGGCTGTACTTGCGTCTAACGCGGAAGGTAGCGGGCAGGGTCGTGTTACCAGTAATCGCCGATGTAGTAATTGTTCTGGGTTCGGCCATATGGGATGTGACTTTTCCAGCGTTGTTGTGGACCGGACGAAGCTGAAGTGTTTTCGCTGCGGAGACGTAGGACAAGTGCGAGCAAATTGTCTGGGAAACGGATTGCCGCCGCACCTGTAAGTGCCAAGGGTTACCGGCGGAATAGTTCTTATAGGGCACACTATGACTGTTTCGTGTCCGTGCTGTGTTACTGCCATGAACGAGCAGCTCTTGTGGATACGGGAGTGTGGCATTCTTTTGTGCGAGAAGAAATGTGGTATTCCTTAGTTCAGCGGAACCCACATTTATAAAGGGAGCTCCATACCTCCGAGAGCTTGACCGTGTGTTTGGCAAATGGTCGCATGTTTTCTGGGTGGTTAAAGGACTGGTAGCCGACATAGTGTTGGGATTAGATTTTCTGCACAGGTCTTGTGCAGTGGTCGATGTTCCTGCAGGCCAGCTAGTGTTTAAGTTTGCGCCCGAGGTCCCGTGTCGGTTATTGTCTTCCGTAAGCCGAGGGTCAATCCCCTTAGGTCAGATTTTGGCGACGACCAGTCGGAGTGTAAACAGTGTGGAAACATTATTAAGGAAGTTCGACGATGTGGTAGCCTTATGCATCGGTCGGTGCGACGTGATGCCGTATCGCTTTTCCGTCACTGATGACGTCCCAGTTCGAGTTCCGTTTTACACCTATGCTCCTCCTTAGTTGGAGATTATGCGCGAATTGGTGGCAAAACTTTTGGACGTTGGTGTGATTTCTGCGTCAACCTCAGACTACGCCTCGCCCGCCTTCATGGTTAAGAAGGCTAATGGCGGCTTTAGGTTAGTGAAGAACATGTCTGCGGTAAATCAGAAGATACACCTTGACCCGTTCCCTGCACCTACTGTAGATACGGTGTTGCAACATCTCGGGAAGGCGTCCATGTACTCTGTAATAGATCTTAACACCAGCTTCCATCAATGCTTGCTGCACCCTGATTGTCGCAAGTACACTGCCTTTCGCACGCAATGGGCTCAATACGAATTTAACTGTAAACCCATGGAGGCCAAGTTTTGCACTCAGGCCCTTTCACGTGTCCTGGATCACATGCTGGCAGATTTGAAGTTTAAGTGCGTGATCAACTATATTGACGATATATCGTCTGCAGCATGTCTATGGACCAGCACCTAGATGATTTGCGGGCTGTATTGACATGCCTAAGGGACGCCGGTTTGACTGAATCCAGCTAAGGTCACGTGGGCGTCTTCCTCGGTGAAGTTCCTAGGGTATATCGTATCCAGGGGGTGCCTGGTCATGGATCCTGACCGGGTGGTCCCTGTGGTAAATATTCAGTGCCCTAAGACCGTGAAAGGCGTGTCTAGGTTTATTGGGCTTCTAGGGTATTATGCCAGGTTTATTCCTCGGTTCTCGGAACTGACTGCGCCGCTGAACCGCCTTAAGCGGAAGGGCGCTGTGTTCGAACGGGGACCCGATCAGGAGAACAGCTTTAAGGGCCTTAAAACAGCCTTGGCCGCAGCGCCGTCACTGTATTTAGCCAATTTCGACCTGCTCTTTGTGATAAATGTTGACACTTCAAGCTTGGCCTTGGGGGCGACATTGGGACAGTGGAGGGACGGTGCGGTATGTCCAGTGGCATTCGCTAGCCGGATTCTATCTGATTCTGAGCAACGGTTAAGCGCATTCGAGAAGGAGGCCCTCGCTTGTGTCTGTGGGCACCACCAAATTTGAGTCGTTTGTGGGTGGTGTCAAGATTGATTTGTGCACGGATAACCAGGCTGTGTCCTGGCTGCTCTCACACTCGAGTGATTTTGGCAAACTGGGCCGGTGGTCGTATCGTTTGTTCTGGTTCCAGTTTGTCATAAAACACGTCCCTGGAAACAGTAATGTGGCTGCTGATGCCTTGTTCCATATGTTTGGTTCAGACGACTATGAGGAATGCATTCCCACCCCTGAGGAAGTAGATAGGGTGTGTGTGGCCTTTACGACTAGTAGTATGTTTTACCACCGTTTGAGTGATGCGCAGTCTGAAGATGAGTTCTGCAGGGGCATGATTGATGCGGTTTCGCGAGGTGACAATGTCCCTTATGCCGTCACGGATGGGTTTCTGTACTATACCGGGCGTCGGAAACGTGCTAAAAGCCTGGTAGTCCTGGAGGTTCACAGGTCGGAACTCCTCAGGTATTTTCATGATTCCCCCTTCGGGGGACATTTGGGGCGTCAGGGCACCTTAAGTAAGTTAAGCGCCAGATTTTATTGGCCCACAATTTTTGCAGATGTACGGAGGTACGTGAGGCGCTGCTATGTGTGTCAGTGCGCAAAGCCCTGCCAAAATTCCCGTGTGGGTATGTACAGTGTTGATCAAATCACATACTCATGGGAGGTGTTGCACTGTGACGTGTTTGGCCCACTCACTCGTTCTACTAAGGGCAATAAGTACATTTTAATAGCGCTGGATGTCTTTTCGTACTTTGTGTTTCTAATTGCTACTCTTAGCATACGAAGTTCGGAGATCCAGCGGCACTTGACAGACCGTGTTTGGTCGGTGTTCGGCCCGCCCGTGAGCTTGCTTACAGACAATGCCACCTATTTTACATCTGCGTCCTTTAGGGACATGTGTTTCCGGTTGTCAATCAACCATTACACGTCCAGACCTTATTTCCCGTGTGGAAATAGGGTTGAACGCTTTAACCAGAATTTGAAGGTGACGTCAGCGCTATACCATGAGCAACAGAACGTCTGGGATGAAGACCTAGATCTGGTCTCCATTGGGTTCAATTCCGCTGTGCACAGCGCTACCAAGTACAGCCCTGCCCGCGTCCTGTTCGGGCAAGACTTATTACAACCCTTGTTCAATGTTTGGGGCGTCCCCTCACCAGCGGCTCCAGTGTCGGATGCCGCGAGAGAGCTCATGGCCGCCGAAGTGGTTGGGAACTTGTACGACGCACGTGAGCACCTTCAGGCGAGGTACAATGCTGGAAGAATTGAGTCTGATTTTCAGGTTGGAGATGCGGTGTTCTGCAAGTCCTTTATACTGCCCTCGGGACCGGATCAGCGCGGGAGCAAGTTGATGCTGAAGTACCAAGGCCCCTATGATGTGGTTCGATTGCTGGGACCCAATATTGTTCTCCTGAGTGAGCCGGTGACTGGAAAAGTTGTGAGGAAGGCACGTGGCACTCATTTGAAGCGAGCAGGGAATTAATTGATATTTTCTGCAAAGTTTGTACAGGTCCGCAGGCATGGTCATCAACAGCGGTATGAAGAACGGGAACGTTTGGGACAACTGAGTTGCACGAAGAGAGTGGGCAGGGCCCACCCCTCGCTTCTGCTTTTCTACGATTTACCTCTCCCATTCCCCTGTTTGTAGCGCCAGTGAAGGCTCGTAGTGTTTGTGTTGTGTGTGTACCGGTACCGTGTTTGTGTGTAGGTGTTTTGTGTGTGTGTTTGTGTGCATCTGTGTGGTACCAGCTGGTAGTATTATAGTTTAGCTTGGCCAAGACAGTGTTATGATATTTTTATAGTGATTTTTGTGAGCTCTGTGAATTTTAACTAGTTTTTGTATATGAGTTTTTGTAATTTGGGGTCAGTATTGGCCAGAATTTTCTAAACGGTGCTAATCTAGGTCGTGTGGCCAGAAATTTAAATGCGGTAATTTAGATTGTTTATTTTATATTGTGCCTAAGTGTTATTGTGTTTTTGTACTGGAAAATTGTAAAATCCAATTGTAAATTCTTGTATGCTTATTGTGTCGCATGGGTACTAATCCTTTTTTTTTTCATGGTTTGTGTTTAAGTGACCAAATATTATGACTCTGGTTTGGTGTTTTTACATGCTCCATAATGGCGCTGGGCGGGCAAACTTTCCCTCTGTTCCTGAAAGACACGAGCTCTTGAGCATCAGAATGCTGGGCAAGGGCACCGCATGGATGGGATCTGGCACAGATGATATCTCCGGCAACCCAGACAGGCTCGTTTTATCCTGAGCTTGATCGATGACCCTCTTACGCCTCCAGGGCAGGGCCGGAGGTCTGTAGGTCCCTGTATGAAGGAGTAAGAAGGGAGGAGTTGTACCGGGAGTCGACAACTCCGGTTCACCACACCTGAAGATCTGTTGGTTATACAATATCTTGGACTGGCAGTGAGGTTGCTATGGAGGAAGTTGGTGCGTGTGCCCTGTGTGACTAGTGGTTTGAACTCCCCGCCTGGACTTCAGCCGTGCCCGGCCGCCGTCGGATGTGATCGTGTTCGCTCTCCTCTCCTTCCCCCACTTCTTCCTCCCGTGTCTAGCTCAGACGCTCAAGTCTGCGAGACAAGGAGTCTTCTCCTGGGCCCGATCGGGGGTGGTTGTGTTTAGCTTGTGACCGCGGTGCCACACCTGAGCCGTGTCATCGGGAAGTTCTTCTTTCGTTTAATTGAGTTTGGTGTTTATATTTTCTGCGTATTTTCAGTTATGTTTGGTTTTGTGATTGTTTACATTAATGACACGTCGAATGTGTGCTGTCGCGGCCGCGAGCCCAGTACGACTTGGGATTGGTTCCTGCCTTAATTTTTGACGGAATAAAGTGGCGCGCGTGTGTCGCCCACAGCAGTATTGTATTTTTCATCCAAATCTTGTAACGTAATTCTGTGTAAATCTCTCAGTGGAGAAAATAGCCTTGTACAATATATCATGGTTTGTATGATATTGTGCGTTATATAAATTTGTTTTGCCAAGTTCAGTCTTACATAATTGGTAGCTTTGATAACCCTGTGTCAATGTCGTGCCTTAAATGTGTGTTCTAATGGGAAGGGTACTGGTGAGTGGCACTGGTCCTTGGTCGATGCTTAGCAACGCCAAGATTAGCAGCCTGTTTATTACTGAGTCAGCTAGACGCGGGCTCAAAGTTATAATCTGGTTTAAGGATATAAAATAAAACTAAAGTGATTTCTGAACGCAATGATGGTAAAGTGTTACAATTTATTTTCGTTCTTTATTGTAGACTAGCTGGTTCCCGCAACTTCGTTTGCGAGGTTTTCCATTTAATGCTATAATATTTTCTTAAACAAAAAGTTTTGAAAAGTTGAAAATGGGGCAAAATTATGTTAAAGATAATTAATGCACATTTAAAAAAAATGTTGAAACAGAAAATTGTCCCCCAAAATTTTCTGGCTACCCTGTTCTGCCTCTTTACCTCCGTTTTTCCGCCCACTTTTCTCAAAGTACAAAACATTTGTTTTGGTAGACCTTCATGGGCGCACACACAACTCGCCAACATTTTTATTTCCATAAAATAAAATTTTTTTGGGTACCCCGTTTTCCCCCTGCTTTCCACCAAAAAAATTGGTGGAAGCTTTCGCGGGTGCACTCACAACTTACGAATAATTTTTTTGCATCCTTTTCTGTCCTGGTACCTCTTTTTGCATTCCCCCACTCAATTTGTTTGCAGAAATTTCATCGCAATCTGATGAGTGGCATATAACCGCATAGAAGACGAACAAAGAAACTGTAATTTATACTTCATAAGCTAGCAGTTCGTCCGTGGCATTGCCTGCATGTATTACTTGTAATAGCATATGGAAGGTCCTCTTTGTAGGGCAGATTAGTAGCTCGGCCATTATATGTTAGGATAACCAAGCTGCAGGTTCTGTTCATTCTGTAACCTGGTAAGTAGCTATAACTAAAAAACTATCCTAAGTCTGTCTATCCCTGCCACTTCTAATTACTGTGCCGAAACATAGTAATAGTCATAGAAAAATATATGAACATAAGAGAGTATTCAGGTGGTATAAGTATTATAGGCCTACGTGATATGATGACTCATTTTTCTCGAGCACGACCATTGATGACTGTGCCTTCAATATACGTACCTTCGAAAGTTCATTAAAAAATTAAATATTCCGTTGCTGGGCACGTAGATGTTATATACCCACATGTACCGATATAAATGCAGAATATGAACTTCCCTTTAAGATACTTCTGTATGGCTGTACCTGCTTTTTCGGATCGTATGCTTTGAAAGGTTAACTCAAAAGTAAACACCCTCCCCCTAGGGTATTTGATAGTTATTTATCAGTACAACAACTGAGAAAATTATATTTTTCATTTACGTAAGCATTATTCTGAAGCAAAACATATCTCAATAGGTTAGGTATATATATTGGGGTAAATGTAAACAAATATTATTATTATTATGCCTATTCACCTTTTCAGTGATCGAATTTTGCAAAATCTTTCCACTACAGGTTAAACGTATGTATAAGTATTTAATTGAGGTCAAAATCACGTCGATAACCGACTGATAGAGACCATGATTTTCAAGAAAAGAATTCTGCAACAATTTGTTTAAATACATTGTCCACATATGCAGCCCTGTTTCATTGTCAGTGATTGGCTGTTAATACTCTCGGTGACTAGTGTTCTACCCGTAAACTACAGACGTGTGATGTCGCAGTAACCTTGTTCCTATTGGCACAGTCAAATGAGCCACGTCTGTGCAATAATACATTCTGCCAATAACCATGAAGCACAGCTTTATATGTGTACATAAGGCATTGAAACAAACTGTTGCAGAATTCTTTTTGCGAAAAATCGTGGGCTCTTCCAATTGAGTCAAAGCGTGATCAACGATCCAAATTGACTAAGCCCAGGTTTTTCCGATATTGTGCCGGCCTCTGTAGCATAGTCAGTTAGGCGAGAGGCACTGGATTCAAATCCTGGCTCGGGAATGGATGTTGTGTTGTTTTCACCTCACTTCTCCCTTATTGGCTCATAAGACCTCATTATTAATGGACTCTAAAACCCTCTCACTTCACACCCCTCTCCCCCCCCATTCTAGATTGCAATGCAAAGCAATGGCTTTTAATTTTTCTTGTTAATGTCCAGAACAATTTGTTTTGTAATCCTGAATTCATTGCACATACAAAAACAAAATAAATTTCCCTTTAGGTGCCATTGTGACCTGTAGTTACAGTCCATTTCACCAGCATAACACTTTTATTTATGATGCATGTGTACGTCTGGCTCGCATGTGTTTTCACCCCTGTAGGATTCGAATTTCGAAATTGCATGGGCATCTCGTTTAAGTGGAAACCGTGACGATATCCGGTTGATTTTAAAACCTATGTAGACTATTAATTGATAACACTATTCATCCCGTAAATTTTCACCTCCATAGGTGTAAAAATTTCGAAAAATCAGTACACTACATTTTAAGTATTTAAGGAAGCATGTATATATATATATATTTTTTTTTTTCTATCGTTACGTAAAAATTATTATGAAGCAAACACAACTGCGATATCTCGACTGGTATGATAGTTATGGAAGAATAATTGTAAGAACATTTCACATCTATTCACCACCTTAATTAAAGGCTTTCGGGACGTCTTGAAGTCCTATGTTGTATATTTGTATACGTATATAATGGAAGTAATTATTACTACGATAGTCCATTAGGTTATAAAAATACATTTCCCCTCTATTTACTCATTGGGAGTCTAATTGCAAAAAATTGAAAAACCACTTTTTTGGTATTCACATCGGCATCATTATGAAGTAAAACGTCAACTCTGTATCCCAAAGGGTTCAATAGATATTATTACTAACCAAAAGCATATTTCAGGGCCTCCCTTCCCCCCTTAAAGGTTGAATTATAAAAAAAAACTTAAAATTTGATAATATGCTTTTTTTCAGATTGATCCATTGAAGTAAAAGTCACTACGACAGGCCGTCAGGTTCGAGCTATTTAGACGAATCTTATAAACACATTTCACACCTTTTCGTCCCCTTACAGGATGAATTTCGAAAAATCGCTTCTTAGTGCTCGTGTACGACATAAAAGGGATCATACAAAACATTTCACATTTCTAGGTCCAGCAGTTTGATATGGACATTTAGTCAGTCCGTCCGTCCGTTTGTGTTCTCTTTTCAACCTCTCACGCAAAAAGAGGGGTATTATGAGTTTGACGTGTCTGTGTGTGTATCTGAGTATATGTCTGTGTGTGATGTTGCATCATAATGACTGGACCGATTTTGATGTGTTTTTTTTTTTGTTTGAAAGCTGACATGATTGAAATGGTTCTTAGCTATGATTCAAGGAAATATGTTCAGCCGTTTAATGATAATGAGCTATTTTCTAGATTTTAACTATTTATTCCAGGAAGTATTGCTCAGCAACTATGCACTGAACGCAGCTACATACTCATTGTTGTCATTTTCATTGTAAATTATGAATCCAACACATTTAATAGTTACGGTAATACGTTTTGTTATCTTTGCAGTTCAGCTAAAGCAGATTTGTTATGAGGATTATTATATAACTGTCTTTGATTAAGTTCACAAATTGCAAAACCCTGCAAACTTTTTACACGACTTAAGGCTTTGCAAAAGTACTTCTTCCCAAATAAACAATAAGCTTGTCTATGGTGGTTCCTTGTAATTTATGGACCCTAAATATTATTAAAGATTTTGGTAGTGCAATAACAATTAAAGAAAGCAAATAATAAATAAATTCATATTGAAACTCAAAACGTTCGTAGTAGCACTACCAAAATCTTTAATAATATTTCGTATCTGCGAGTAATTTAAAAAGAATTAAACAAAAGTAAAATTAAAAATTTAAATAACCTCCGACATAAAAAAAAAACTCTAAAAAATAAAATAAAATGTTTCTCTTGGCATGTTAACGTCATTAAAATTACCTGTTAATTATATTGATAGTGTGCGTCGTCGGGGACCGCTAATTAATTTAAAGTAAATTTAAAAACTTAATACCAATAAAATTAGTTTTCAGCCTTGATTAATTTACTCTGAAAAATTCGCAAAATAGACACAACCGTCAACGACATCAGCCCTGACGTGTCTGCCCATTTGGGTCGCCACATTCGGTGACGCCCCCGCCCTCCTTGCCAGATACCGTGCATCACGTGCGGCTATCAAGCGAACACCTATTATCTAATTGGTACAATATCGAAACACTGCATCAATTTAGTACACCTTGTAAGATATATTGGTGTACAAAACTAAGTTCATACGTACAATTTGAAACTATTAGGTATTTTCTATTTTTATACCAATGTAATTATACTTGTTCACATAGTGGACCCCTAAATTGACGATGCTCATCATAAAATTATTAATATATTAATAGGTACTTTTAATAAAGTTAAAATGCCAAGAGAGAAATTTTATTTGTTTATTTTTTTTACATTTTAGAATTTTTTTTATGTTAGAGGTTACATAAAATTTTTAATTTTACTTTTATATACATAGAGATGTGGATAAATGTTTATGTAATCAAAGTTGGAATTTTTTTTACACTAAATGAAATATAATGCTGCGCGTGCGCACGTCTACGTGAAAATGAAAGGCGGAGACAGGAAAAGGAGGTGGAGGGCGACGGTAATCAATTTAGAGAATAATGTCGTGTTTTATCTCTGATGTTACCAACAGTTTTTATTACCACAATGGTCATAACCTGTCAAAAACGTGTAATCATATATAATGGAAATTTTAGCCTACTGCTGTGCCACTCTCACCACTGGCATATATAGGATTTCAGTTCAGAAGATGTAAAATCCATGCAGTCTTTTCAACGTAGTAGACAGGAATGAGAATAATAAATAATCTTTCCCTGCCATAATACATATTCATTTTCAGTTAGTAGCCAATTTTACTGTTGTAAATTGAGCACTTCAATCCATTTGTATCTATTCGTCTTGAAAATTATCAACGTAATGTACATTCGCTTGTAATACGATAATGTTGACAAATTGTATACTGATTTGGCAATATATTTCATTTCAAATTTAATCCTGAATAAGTGTGGTTGATGGGTCAAAAGTTAGATACTGTAATTTTTTTTGTTCTTATTAGTTCAGTAGAACATTATCGTAAGCTTTTCTGAAAATATGTACGAGATTCTTTATTGGAGCAAATTGCTCAAACTTTATGGAATAAAATTTCTGTCCTGCTATAGTTAAATGTTCAGGTAGTGTAGTACAGTAATACAAAACAACTGTCTGTAGCCATGACTTGACTCGATCGTAATTTGGGAAATGGCTATAAATCGAAATAAAATTTTACTGGTGACCACACATACTCGAAAATTTGCATTCTGCTATTAATAAATACTGAGCGTAATAAACAATGGAAATCCTTTCCGAATAGTGAAAACTATCCCATATCTCACCCCCTGCCACATGTAATGTCCATGACTTGGGTCTCAGCCGACTTGCAGGTAACAAGAGGCAAGGGTCCTTTGCAGCCCTCTGTCCCCACCCCTTCCCTAATACCATTTACAAGTATGCCCAGGACCATGCCAGACACAGCGCCAGACATAATCCTCTTTGATTGACAGCACCATAAAACCTGCGACAGTGCTGCTTTCTGTGATAATTTGGCTGAACTTTTTGCTGAGACCTTTAAATTACCTAGCACGACGTGACTAGGACTCACTCTTATGCTATATTTCAATGTTAATATCTCGTGAGATGCATGTCGCCCCATGCAGTGTTTGTATTGCTGTTGAGACTGTACCGGTTGACCTCGACAACTTCTGCTGGCAAGCTACCTGCATAGCTTATCTCCAACAGTTATTTCTGATCTCTCTCACTCTCTCTCACACTCACGCACACTGGCTGTTGCCAGCCAGACCAGAGAAGAGGGTGAGAACTTTTACGTGGTAGAAAAAAGCCTTGGTGCCAGCTACTAGCATAGATAAAAAAAGGATCAGCCAGAAATAACGTAAAAAAGAATTTAAAAAGACTCTGCTTTCCCAGGTTGTTTGACATTCTTTTATAGTCCTTCACGTTATAGTGACAATTTCCCCACCACCCCCTCCCGTAACTTGATACATACAATGCAGTATATATAGCCACCTCTTTTGCTTGTAAAAATGATAGCATACCAATTTCTTAGTGTTTGCTGTGATTAATGACTGATTACCCCTCCTCCCTGGACACCCTTAATAACACGGACAAATCGTAATTCGGGCACCTTCTTCCCCCTTTTAGTCAGAGTTATCGAGGTTTACTCTACTTATATTTTTACTGAACACCTTGACATAATCATACTTCTGTGAATTTTTATCCAACCTATAACTTTGTAAACTAAGCCATTTTTTTACGTATGCTGTTGTGAGCAAATTCTTCCTTCGATGACAAAATTTGTGACTTTCGCGAACAGAGATCTGTTCCGGAATAAATGCATATGTGTTATAGTTGACAGTTACATTGGTGTTTCACAGTGTGGGGGTGACGGGACAGCAAAATGGGAGAAAAAAGAGGAGGCAAGGAGGCGACACAGAGTCGTGAGCCGTGTTGTGGCAGTTATATACCCTCAGTGTATAGCTGTATACCCGAAAATGAAAGGTGAAGGGGGTAGCCCGCAGAAGCATGGACATTTTATGCATAGCAGAGAGCGGGAAATGATAAAAAATGGTTATTTAGTGTTGTGATGAAGAAGTGACAAATACATGTCTGCTTGAGCCTCTGTAAAGAACAACTGCAAGGGCAGCAAAGTTCATGGTTGTGAGTGAAGTTTAGTTAGACAAGCTGCTGGCCAACTTCATTGTTTTTATAAACAACCATCAAGCATTGACTGCAGGGGTAACCTTGACCAACTCAAAATATTTGTTTAGGGTCCTTTTTAAGAATAAATGAATAATTATAGTTAAATATTTAAACCTGTAAGTTTGATACAGCCAGATAAAGATTGCCATTTCTTCACAAAGGGTCATCAAAATAAATTTTCAGAGTAGGTGAATATCACCACTTAAAAAAAGCATCCACACTTAACGGAAATTAGTACTAAGATTGTACTTCACAGAAAAATATCTGGCTGATATTTTTCCTACTTTTCCATTTCTGTGACGTGGTTGTTAGACATGTCCACTTACTTTTTTACTTGTTTCATTTTACATTTCTATTATACGCTTGTGTGCTCTGTCATTATTTAAATATAATTTTGTAGCAATGTGGCTTCCATTGACACCTACTTTGAACTATTTCGTAGCAAATGTATCAATAAGTGTTAAAGATACCACAACTTTACAACAGGTGATTTTAACCAGAATTTAATTTCACAAACATACATGTAATACTAAAATTATCCTTATTGGTAGTGACAGAAAGTTTAGCGAATTCAATGACTCACATGCTAGAATCTATTGTCGCATGCACACTCAAGCCCCTATCTGTTCGTTCATTGTCTGCTGTTCCACTGAGTAGCAGCAAGTGGACATATGGTTGGGGCTTGAGTATGCATAGGATAGTTGATTCTAGCATGCAAGTCATTGAATTAGCGAAATTTTTTTGTGCCTACTTATTAGTCTAGGCAGGCTGCAGTCATTACTCGCTAAGCAGTTTTTTTTTCAAGCAAAACTTCTAATATGCAGTTATCTGTGTTCCTTATTCCAGATGATCGGATTATTTGCAAAGGCCATCAGATAGAACTTAATATGTTAGTAAATTATATGAGTACATGTGAAATAAACATATCCTCATGAATATCATGCAGAATGTCTGCACAATAATTCAAATGTTTCCAAACAACGTTCTTATTATTATTACATATTATTATTATCATCACCATTGTTATAATGTTTGCCGAGATGTCAAAGCAATAACATATTTTACTTTGTGTTTTATTTCATTAGTTGTTAGTGGCATTGTTACAATCGTTTACATATATTTTGTGCCAATTGTTGACTTATATCAATGCAGCCTTCACACAGTGATATCACCTAACATTTATACTAGGCAATTAATAATTAATATGTATGACGTGTTTATTAACTGTACAATCAATAACGAACTCAAGGTACATTTTAAAAACTGTTCACGAAATATTTTTTTTAACAATGAGTTCTTTCTATAACAAGCTAAATTTTTTAGTTTGTCACTTAATATGACCAATTTTATCATGTTTTATATGTTGGTTAATGCATATGATAGCATTTGTATGCATATTTCTACATTGTATTTGGCATGTTCATAAACAAATTAAACAATATTATGTTTCAAACAATCAGTAATTCTTTACGTCGTCTTCAAATGTTTCTGTACAGACATGCTGTTCTGAGATGTACATATTGTAAGAGCTTTGAAATTAGCACCCAAACCCTCCGCCACCCCTCCGTACATCATGTCCGGGCACCATAGTACTTTTATTTGTGTGCGGCACATTTAGGCGTTTATTTACGGCACAAATAGCTAATACCTATGAAATATGACAAAATACCAATTTACATACAACCTTTAACAAATATAAAAAATACCCTAACATCAGTTAACATATCATAAAATCATTCTGCTGGATAAGTGAAAATTCACAATGAGACTTTTTACACTTATTCAGCAGAATTTCCTGAGAGGCTGCCAGGTAAAATTGGGTACCACTCTGGGAGTACAGTAGGTCTCGCCGAGATTTTAAAATTCTTAAAGGACCAGCTATGATGTGCCGTCAAATTCTGCAGTAAATGCACTGCGTCTTTTGATATAGGGCAGTAGGAAACCTAAAAGGAAGACTGTCATATATATATATATATATATATATATATATATATATATATATATATATATATATATATATATATATATATATATATATATATATATATATACACACACACACAATCTCTTGCTGTGGCATTTAGTTTTCTTGTTTGTAAATTGTGTAGGCCTGAAATAGCGCCATTTTAATTTTAGCGAGAGCTGAACTAAAATGTTTTTTCAAAACTTTTTTGTAACTATTTCAGCATTTAACTCGCATTAACATTGCAAGTTGTTTATTTAACTTTTTCATGTGAATGTTGTTGTAATGTGTTAGCATTGTGATTAGACAGTTGCTAAACTGAATAGTTCACGGATATTTGGTATCTTGGTGGTGTATAGACACTTCGTTAGATGTTTCTTGGGCAGCGACTTATGCAAAACTGGTGAAAGACCCGGTGGTAGACGAAGAGTCTATCTCCTTGCATCAGATTTCGACTGAATCAACATGGCGTTGGCATCGCCAAGCCAGCTCCACAAGGGGGGCTGATTTGCGCAGCAAAAAGTAATTCCCATACAAAAAAACTTACTGGAACAGATACAAAATTACAAAAGACAAAATTGACACTGGAAAAATAGTAATAACATAACAAAACATTATTAGTAATCTGAAATGTCTTATTTTGGATTGTTGTTCCCTGTTATATCATGTTCAAGTGGAATGATTCAAGGACAGTGTTTAGCTGATGCAAAGCTGACGTAACTAGGTAATAGTAATTGAAAAATGAAAGACAAAATTTTAAAAACACATTTTAAAAACATTTAAACAATTACAAGACATTTGAAAAACATTGTAATGAAATAATATATTTAAAGAAGCATATTTTTAATGGTAATATTAATGACTTACAACACGCACTGAGTGTAGGCCGTGACAAATGAGTATAGTGCAGTAGGAGGACTAACAGGAGGATGTGCTAGGCACACGTAAAACTGTTTCAGGATTTGCTGTTGTTGAGTGACCAAGCAGTGAAGATTTTTGAGGACAATTACTCAGCTATCCATGTAGCCAACAATAAAGAAAACAGACAACTTAAATACATAGATATTCATCATTTTGTTAAAGAAAAAATTAGAAAAAAGTCTACTCGAACTTCACTCCGCACAGCCAGAAAATCAGTTGGCTGATGTATTAACAAAGGCGCTGCCTCAACCTCTATTTGCCAAATTGAAAACAACTCTTGGGCTGAGGCAGTGTGTTGTGTAGTTGTGTTTTTGTCTTTATAGAGGTGAGACTGATAGAGGTCAATAAAAAATTTCACTCTCATTCCTGTAAGATATAGTTCTGGTTCATGCATTGTTTATATGAGATGTCTGTAAAATAAAAGCTGATTATCAAAACATATGGACAATATAGCTCACTGGGTGTTTTATTTCAATAGCAGCTAATACTGGCTTATTTTTACTGTGGAGTTTTTCTGCAACATATCAGCATTCGCTTGCAATATCATATGCCCAAAAAAACTGTTTAGTTCATAATAGCAACCCATAGCAAGAATTGTTGAAAGATCATTCCTCATATTTGTTACTCTCCTTTGGAATGTTGTAATGTGTTCTTTTATTAACTGAAGTTTTATTTCACTTATAAATCAATCCAAAGAAAACAGATACAACAATCCAAAGGAGAGGAGCAAAGATAAGGTGTTATCTTTCAACAATCCTTGCAATGGTATCGCACACCCGACTCGTATGCCAAATGTCGTACTTGCCAACCATACGAGAAATATACAAGATGAGCTATTGGAAAATGGGGCGATGCCTCACTTGACCCCACAATAGCAAGCAAATTCCTTTTCTTCTTGTTACGATGTACTGTTACTCACCTATTGACATTTTTCTTGCAATAATTTAGGTTGTAAAATTAAAATTTTTATTTACATACTGTTAATTTTAGATTATGTAACCAGGCTACGGTGTAAACCAAAAAATTATGCATGAATATGAACACCTTTACTAGTATTTTTTTATTTATTCTCAAAAGTTATTTCAAACAAAGTTTCACAAATCTTGCTTTGGGCACTCAGGTACTCACGATTTAAAGAACAGACCTAAAATCATCTTGAAGAAAACTGAAGAAAATAAATTTATCACTGATGATGGCCAAAAAAAGATTACAAAGTTCTCACATCTTAATAAGCAAAAGAAGAATACTGGGTGGCGAAAATGATATGCATATGCCCAAATGGCCACACGCACAGGCAGAAGAAAAATTATTTAGTCGAATTCTTATCTATTCTAAATATGTTGCAAGGAAAAATATGACCACGGGTGCTACTTGTGTATGTTAGTTTGTCACTACCTTAATACATCTCTCCTTTTGTGGTTTACTTTACTACTTCATTATTACTTTCCTTTTAGACTACATGGACCGAGGCTACATCATAGCTGCATCCGGACATCCTGAGGACCAGGGAACAACTCTTACAAACCCAAGCGCGTCGCTGCTAGCATTCCTCTTGCCTGACCTTCAATTGCAGTGCTCATATTGTCTACCCAATACATTGAGCTGGGCTAGCTCACTCGTATTATGTTTCATTATGTGTTCCTGACCATTTTCGTTTCTGAGAATATTTGAACTGTGCTCCTACGAGCCCCCGCCAATGA
Source organism: Medauroidea extradentata (assembly GCA_003012365.1). Lineage (NCBI taxonomy): Eukaryota > Metazoa > Arthropoda > Insecta > Phasmatodea > Phasmatidae > Medauroidea > Medauroidea extradentata. Next base: position 17,471 of record PNEQ01116308.1, on the reverse strand, counting down.
ACTCGCTAGTCCCCCTCTCCTTTTCAGACGTCATATTTTCGTATATCTTCAGGCGGCCTCGGCCGTCTTCGTGTCTTCCCACCCCTATCCCATTCCCCTCCCGGCCGGCTAGTCCATGCTGTCGACATGTGCCTCTGGGCACTCTGCCTCCGCTTCTCGACCAGTATGGTTCACATGGTTCAAGGGATCAACGCGTGGCCGACGCGGCACCCATGACTTCTTCTGGTAATGTTTAGTTTTTCTTAATCCTTTAGCTTTCACGTCCTTTTTGCTTTCAAGTAATTAATCCGTTTTTGTTGTGTGGTGCCGTTTCGGCTGCGAGCTGACCAACGCCCCATTTAACTTACCAGTGTGGTATGTATTTTTGGTTGATCTTATACTAATTGTTAATAATGCCATTTAATTCTGGATAGCTGTTTTGTAATGAATGATACTGTGTAATTTCCGCTAATTAAACCTAGCAGTTATTTGAATTATCTGGGTTTAATTCTGTATTGCTTGAGACTATTTTACTTTGTCCCAGTGTGTGAATTACATCACCTTTTGGGTTAGTAGTGGGTGTGGTAGGAAGAGTGTGCCTTGGTATGTGATATGTGTTTCTCGTCCTAGACTCACAGCCATCAATATTTAATATTGTGCTGGCAGTGTAAGAAACGGGCACACATACACCACCCTCTAGAGACTAAATGTTGGGCATCCAGCAAACCTAGTTGCACAGTTCTTGCAAACAAGAACATCGGTTTGTTGCTACCTGGCCAACCAGCCATAACTCGATAAATCTAAATCCTCGCACACCCCTGCCTGTACAAAAAATAAGTCTGCTTTTTCTTGAGTCCCCAAAGGAACACAACAAATACACACATGCATAAAAACCTAAATAATTATTTGAATTTGTTCCTTGAGTTTAATAATTACTACAAGCATAGTTTAAATTAACATAAGCATATATATTTGAAAATATATATAATCAGAAACAGAAATTAAAAAAAAAAAATAAATAAATAAATATATATATATATATATATATATATATATATATATATATATATATATATATATATATATATATATATATATATATATACACATTTATCTCTTATTCCCACAGATTATGAATAACCTACAATGTTATATCGGGTTGCCATTATGAACTAAACAGTTTTTTTGGGGATATATGCCATTCGGAGAAAATACTGCAGCAGTTGCAGAAAAAACCCACAGTGAAAATAAAAGCAAATAAATTTAAACCAGTATTAGCTGTTGTTGAAATAAAACACTCAGTCAGCTATAGGCCTACTGTTCACACATTTTGTTAAACAGCTTTTATTTTACGGATGTCTCAAGGAAGAACAAATAATAGTCTGCCATAATTTTTACCACACATGCAGTTAGTAAAAAAATGTTAACAACGCTTAAAAAAAAAAAAAAAACAATGCATGAACCTGAGTTATAACTTACGGAAATAAGAGTGATAGTTTTTATTGACTTCCAACACCATCCCTCAGTAATAACAACTACACAACTATACAGCACGCTACATCAGTCCAAGACTAGTTCTCAGTTTGGCAAATCGAGGTTGAGACCACGCCTTTGATCTTCAGGCCGCACATAGTGAAGTTCAACTAATCTGTCTTCTAACTTTTCTTTACCAAAATGATGATGGATATCTACATGTTTTAAATTGTCTATTTTCTGTATTCTAATGGCACATGGATTGCTGAGTGATTGTCCTCGATGATCTTCACTAGTCAGGGACGGATCAATGGGGGAGGGGATGGAGGCGGTCGCCCCTCTTCCCCAAACAAACCAACTGTTCGGCAAGAAAAAATAAATATTATTTCAGGTAACCAATATTCTTCTGGATTAGAAGGATACTAGTTACCGTACCAAAATATTACTTTTATATGGTCGTGAACCTTCAACTTTACCGTCTCTGCCATGTCTATTAACGTTTCAAGTAGTGGCAGGTGGACTCCTGTGTTTCTTAGAACATAGCCGTCTCTCCTCTCCTTCAATGCGCTGGGCACGGGCCAGGAAGTGTCCCGGCTAATCCTCTCCAATCCCTCCTCCCTTTGCTCACTAACGGGACTTGTTTGCTGTTTGTGAAAAACTGGAAAACCCTTGCTTCAGTTCTTACCTGTGGCTGTGACTATGTGAATCGTGAGACTAGTGTAGTGTGTGCAATGTGCATTAACTTGCAAAACTGAATTCTGGCTCGGTGAGTAGGCGTACATATTATTACATTCTATTTTCATCCACTACTCTGCAACAATTTTTCTGCAATATCTTACTTATTTATAAGGGTTTAATCTCACCTTTTAAAGGGTCCACCTACATGAGAGGAAACTACACTACAGCAGTGCGAGTTGGTCCTCGTTCGAATCCGGGCTCGGCGCTCGGGCATGGATGTTTGTGTTCCTTTATTAGTATGTAAATAAGTTTGTAAGCCGTCTCCTGTTAAGCCTAGATGCATAAAACCGGGGAATGTAAAAAGCCCTCTAAAATAAATTAATGAATATACTACAGTGAGTTGGAAACCTACGAAGTTTTCAGAAAACTTTCAATGTCTTTCCTGAGTATTTTATCTCGTGGATTTGGAAGTACATTAGGACGAGCCACTTAAAAAATGGGTGCTCGTGTGTGCAGTGCCTCCACCACTGGTTAATGATAGCATGTCGTGAAAATGTAATTACGATGAAATCAACATTGTTATGCTACCGACAGATATTTTTTAAATATCGCTAGTAGTTGAAATGTTTATTAATTTATTCAAATAAAAAATTCAGTTCAGCTGAATTGAATGTGAATCAGAGTAACTTGTTTAGCATCTGAGCATTGTATCTCTTACTCTTATCAATTATATGTTTTGGAATTAGACTAAACAAAATGGTGAACTTTATTATTCTCATAAGCCGAATAAAAATTCAGTGTATACTTTTTGTAGTTCTTATATATTCATGTTGATGATAATTTACACTGCCATTACATCGGTGGATGAGAATTTGTAACTAAGCTCGTGGTAATGCTAAAACCCACAGCATACCCATGACCATGACCCATCCTACATCTAGTGGAATGTTAGATGATGATCTGTATAAAGAAAAATAAAGTAGGCTTAACAGGCAAAGATTTAAAAAATTCTTGCATATAGAGGACAACTGTACTTAAATTTCTAGTTGAATGCTATGTTGCACGTTTAGTGGTTTTGAACATGATATATTATAATTTTAAGTGGATTTTTTTAAAAGTAACTTTATAAACAAGAGGTAGGATGTACCACATAACTCACGAGGTAACATGTGGTTGAGTACCATAACATCACATTGGTGGTCGTTTAGCTGATGCAAGTAATACTAACTTTTGTTTAAACTGTACGTGTATGTGGCAACTCGGAAATAGAGATAGAACATAATTGAATCATTTCGTAATATGCCCGAGCCAGGATTGGAACCTAGGACCTCTCACACCACAGACCGGCGGGTAACTGTCTAGATCAATGGATGTTGGCAACAAATGTTACTAGTCATGTTATTAACATGTTACTCACATTTAGTTACAGTAAAGTGAACTATTTTGCATTACACAAATAATTTTATTTCATATGAAAATGTGTCAATGTTACCTTAACAGTAAAATATTTTTTATCATTAAAACTGCTAGTTGTAAATATCCAACCAACTTAAGAAGCTACAATCCTTCATTTAAAACAAAAACACCTGGTGCAAACTGCAAAGAAGGTCCAAAAATGAGCAAAGTAATCTCAATTTACAGTAATATCAATCTTTCTCATTTATGAGCTTCTGCCTTTAGAACAATGTTAGCAACATTTATGTCATCCTCAAGGTTGCGGCTCTGTTTTTAAAAAAAATAACATTTGTTATTTTGTTGCTGTTAATTTTTTCTCTGTAAACGAGCCTTAAGCACTGATAGCAACATTGCATATGTTATGAGATGGGCCGGGTTCTTACATTTACGGCGTGGTGTAGGCAACTATTAAGTTGCCTGTTATTGATTACGTCTTAATGAGTTAAGGAATGTTGTGAAAATTTAAGGTTGTGAGACAGGGAGACTTTGAAAATCTTGAGCTTTGTGTTTATTTCAATATTCATTTGGATTGTTTCTTTATGATGAAAGTGCTTTGAATATCTTTAAATTTAAAGCATATAACTTTGGATGATTTAGTTGAAGAAAAAAATGTTAGTGTCCTACCACTCTACTCATATTTAAATAGTGTTTTTCTATAAATTTAAAATGACTGGGCAAAAATTAAATAACTAAAACACTGTTTGGACCTGGTCTAAGAAAATTTGTTTTAGATGTGGTGTGATAACCATTTACATCACAGATGCACTACTAGTATGCATGGACTTCCTTGTGTTTCCAGTTCATGAATAAAATGGCACAAGACTGCAAAATAAAGGCAGAATCCCAAACCCGTACTCTTGATTCATACTTCAGTAAACTCCTAGCAGTAGCAACTATTGTTTATATTGAGCTTAGTTTTCTGCAAACTCCTAAGTCAGTATCGGATGTCTCTGAAAATGAAAGTATCTTATTGACATCTCTGGGTTCCTGTTCACGCTCCGTGACTTCAGTAACAATGAGCTCAGAGCCACACTAACATAGTTCAGTTACTTCAACACCATTAAATTCTAACGTCATTAGAATATCTGACCCACCAACACAGTCGGACAGCGCCGATATTGGTCTTTATTTAAACCAACAACCTAGTGATTTTGTGAAATGCCACCTCTTGACATGTCATTGGACCCCGCCATGGAATTATTCCTTCCCCTACTCTTTGCAGAAAAAAAAGCAAGGATTGTCGATATTTTGCTTCGCATAAACATTTAGATAGTTTCGAGTGGCTTATACTCTCAGATTCACTAAAAGGGTTCATGTGCAAGTACTGTCCACTATTTGTCCCAGGTTGTATTGGAGGTTATCAGAAAAATGTTCGAATGGGTCATTTGGTTACAAAACCTCTCACTATATTCTCAGATCTGACTGTTAAACAGGAGTTCTTGTAGTTCACAAGTCAACTGACTATCATAAAAAAGCAGTTGAAGCAGGGAAAAACTTCCTCAAGGTTCTAGACAATGCAGAGAGAGATGTGTTAAACATGCAGAAAAGCAAGCGTCTCGAACAAATCACAGAAAATTGCAGGAGACTGGTTCCAATAGTAAAAACTGTTACTAAGCATGGACAACAGAACATCCCATTTCGGGGGGCTTATGATGATGGTAAACTACTGGTAGATAAGTCACAGGTGAACAAATCTGAAAGTGTAGTCAATGAAGGCAATTTCAGAGAACTTCTAAGATTTAGAATTTATACTTGGGAGGAAACACTTAGAGAGAATCTTGAAAACACATCTCCACGAGCAACCTACATTAGCAAGACTGTTCAGAATGAACTGATAGAGTGCTGTGGTGATGAAATTGTGAATACAATTATGAGAAAAATTCAGTATGCTGGCGAATATACCATTATATTTGACGAGACCACTGATGTTTCTCATCGTTCTCAGCTTTTGTTGAGTATACAATATGTTTCTGAACAGGGTGTTTCTGAAGATTTCATTGATTTCATTCATCTTCATGAAGAGCTATAATAAATGAGTACAGAGGATGCTGAAGACGACAAGCCTCTTTTTGAGCCAAAAATTTGTGGAATTGATATAGGTGAAAGTGTTATAAAAGCTATTACAAAAAAATGTCTTAACCCCCTTCTGTGTGTGGGTATTGCCACTGATGGTTGCAGCATGATGACTTCTGATACTTGCAGTGCAGTGGCTGAGATCAAGAAAGTATGTGTCAATGCTGTTCATTGCCCATGCTACAATCATGCACTCAGTTTTTTAGTTGGAAAATCCCCTAACGTGCAAAGTGTTAGGAATGCTGTTGGTATTGTAAAAGAGATCCATTCCTTCTTCACTGCATCTGCAAAAAGAAACTATGTTTTAGAGATGAAAACATTACTAGGAAAGCAGTTGACAGGCTTGTGTGAGACACGGTGGATTGAACGACATGAAGCAGTGCTGAAATCTCCAAGATCATACAGTGCTTACACAGAATTTCCCAATGGTCTGAAATTCAAACATCCGCCAAAGCTAAATAAATGTCTTCTTGCTACAATAAGCACCGACAAATTTACCATCACAATAACTACTCTCAGCAGTGTATTGGAAATTACATTAATCTTGAGTAGGCTGCTGCAAAAAAAAAATCACTTAGTTTGAAAGATATTGCAAAAATGCTGGACAGCACAATGACTCTCTTAACAGAGAAAAGGAATTCAGCCAACGAAGCTTTCCACGACCTGTTTGTAGAAGTGACGAAACTATGTGAGACTCTAGATAATCCAATAAAAAATTCAAAGAACTAGTGAATGCCAGATTCATCGCTGGAATGTAAAAACCACATCATCGGAGGATTTCTATTGTATTTCAGTGTTTATCCCTCTTTTGGATAAGGTTTTGGGAGATCTCCATTCTCGTTTCCCAACAGACACAATGGATTTGTACAAGCTTGCCATTGTCAGTCCATCAAGTAGAACAAGTAGGTTAACATACGAGGAAAAAAATGACAAATGATTACCTCACTTGAACAAAGATATAGTACTGTGTTTCACTTATCATGTCCTGTTTTTGAGCATCTGCTTAAAGCAGAATTATTGTTATGGTCAACAAATGAACTGCTGAAAGTTGATGACGACAGTGATGGGGATGGAAGAATATATCAACTGCTTCAGGAGTGTGATAGGGATGTTTTCCCTTCGACTCATAGATTGCTGCATACTGTACTGACGCTGATAGTAAGTGTAGCTACAGCAGAATGCTCATTTTCAGCTCTACAGCGCCTAAAAACATGGATTCGATCAAGAATGGGCCAACAATGGCTCACAGGTTTGGCACTGTTTCATGTCCATCGCAGTGTTAACATTGATCCTCAACAGGTCATTACCCATTTTGCCTAAAAATGAAATCGTCGACTGGAGTTTGTGCTATAATGACATGATCCACGAAACTGTAAGTGATTTGAGCGCAGCCAATGTGTTACAAAATATGTCATCAGTACCAAGTGAATGTAACTATTGTTCAACAAATTGAACAAAATGCAATTTTTAAGCGCTTATTGACAACTTTGATAATTTAAAACTATTTACATGGAAAACTTACATGATTCTTCCTTGTAAGGTTTGATTGACATTAATCGCTATGCAACTTATTAAAAATGCTTACTTGCTTGAAACATGTCTAAATTTATTGTTTTACTTTGTTGTGTTGCTGGGTATCATAGCTGTAAGCTATAAAACAATTGTTTTGTAAATATGAGTGTAAATGTCAGATTGCACAAATGTACATGCTAAGAAATTTTCTTCTCTTTCCTCTTTGAAAGTTTTGTCTTTTGAGAGGGATAGCCATCAGTTGATCCTCATAATTTATCAAAGGATAACCTTTTTTTCCTTAATTAAAGTGATGTGTTGCCTACCCCCTCCAGGGGCTTCAGTTTAACGTAACTTTAGTGCTCAATCCAGCGTCACAATTCACATAAACAAAGATGCATGTTAACGGGCTTATCATCTGAGAGGGTCATATTACCACAGAACAAACCAAGTAGTTCACTGACTTAATTTTTTTGTGTTATGATATATATTCCAACACCTTCATGAACAAGCCCACAACAATTAATGACCTCATATAATAGAGTACAATAACAGGTTTACAACCCATACAAATCACCGCTCAATCCCCTTAAAACATTTACATTACCTAATTATGACATACCATAAAGGAAATAACTCGGTACATTAATACACAGACATACAAAGCGCATATGCCGACGGGCCCGATGCCCATTGGTAATTCTTAGATAGTCAAACACTCTTAAACTGCTTTACAACAACTTGGTACAAATTCATAGAACATCTTAGATAGCAATTTGTTTATCTGTTCAATTCAATCAGTTCCAAACGTCCCACAGGCCTTGCTTTTCACTACTAAGCGAACCAGAGTCTGGGTGTTTTCACAAGTTCAGTTATGTCCTAAAACACTCGAGTCACTGTAGCAAAGTGAACCCAATCCTTATACATTACAACATGATGAACCGGGTTATGTATAACTTTCCCTTAAGCTCTTAAGAGGGGAACTCTTCAATGTCCCCTTGTGTAATGCTGTAGACACGACTAGTTAACACCACAGTAACGATTGCCGATACTTAGTTCATCCACTTAAAATAGCCAAATTAAAACTAGAATCGGGAGGAGCAGGAAGCGGCTTTCTCTGAGGTCAATGAGGCACACCAGCCGACCAGTATAGGTTAATTGTCAGTGGGACTTTTGATGAGTAAAAAGCGTGCTCCGTTTGACTGCTGCCTTTCAGTTAGACTGGGGCCGAATAATACATAAGTACAGTACATACCAGATGCAGCGTAATCCTCAATGAACACCACACAGTGCGGAATAAAACTTCCGTGCACGAACCACAGCTTAACCAGGGTCCACCATCAGAGTTGTTCACGCAAACCTAAGTAAAATGCCATGCTGTAGCGCTGGTAAACAAGCGGTCGTGATTTCACCGGGACACCTTACGCAGTAGCGAACCACTTTTCCTTGTTCAACAACCTTCCTGCCTCGCTCCCACTGCTCGAATGAGCCTACCTCTTCCCCTCGGCTGCCTCGTAATCCTCCTGCTAAATCCTGAGCGCACCCGAACAAAGCCGACCTTCAACGATTGTGCGCCGCCAACCCACCCTCCCCGTCAACCCGACCCAAGGCCTCTAAGGCCACAAATGTAAATAGTGAATATAGGCTATATATTAGGGTAACCTTTTTTAAAAATGCTATCATGAATATAAAAAAATATTACAAATCTGTATAGTAAAATTTATATTTTTTTCTGATTTCGTCAGGCTAATTAAAGTTTTGATAAACATATTGTAGACAACTTGTTCACTCAGTTGAATTTATCTTTAAAAATATTAAAAATTCATTGAACATAATATATTAATACAAGTATTAAAGGCTATATGCAACACACTTATGGTGTGGTGTGAAAAACTAAACATTTTCTTTGTGAAAGTATTTCTTTAAAACCATTTTTTAACACTCACATATATAATAACGAATTACTTTTCTTTAACAGTGATTTTGTAACATAATTTTGTTTCTATTGAAGAACAAGGAGAAAATTATTTTGGTTTTATTGTATAAACATTAGATATAACTTATTTTTGTATCTTTATGTGAAACATAAATTGAAATGTGAAATTACAACTTAAAATATAATTTGTTTGCAACTGAATCTACGTAGGTAGTTTTAATCAGAATTGAACTGTCGTTCTGTTGTAAAAGTAAAAAGTAATTTGTGAACACACTGACTATTATTTTAAAATCTTTAAATTATGACATTATGAGAGAAACATTATTTTTCTCATGTTTCAGGGTCTGGGCTTAAATATTTCAAGTCCGTATGGTCATTGGAAGATGGAGACAAAGAATTTAGTTTTTGTGTTGTCCATAACATGGAAGTTTTTACTCCAGTTCTCAAAAAAATATATTCTTCATTGATTAAACATTCTGCTGGAAGTACTAATCGCTGCAGTAAGTAAAATTTGCTTTGCAACTTGAATACTAGATAGAACACCTAATTTTTTTTAATATTTGAATTTTTAAACGGGCCTTACTGAATCCTGTGGTAAGGTCCTTAGAATAACAACATTAAGTGAAAACTGGTTTTAACGAGGCACAGTTACCTACTTGTAAGAATCAATGTTGTCCAACCACACAAAACAAATTTTAGTTTTTAATGTAGGCCTATGTGCTACATTTTTCTGCATTTTAAAGTATTTGTAGCTATGAAAACCAATTTATCTTCAAAATTTTAAATGGTACACCGTATTGCTTTGAAAATTAGTCAATCAAGCAAAATTAACAACAAAAAATTAAAAGTATGATAAATCTGAATATAAGTCTGATGAAGATAAATTAGAATTTCATATGTTTCAAAATATAAAGCATTTGACTTTTACTCTTTGTATCACTTCACTTTATGATAAAACAGGAAAGTGTAGTGAAGAAACAAACCTGCTAGTATTTCTTATTCTTCTCATATGATAATGACTTCCCTTTGTTTTACTGTTTAACAAAACTCACTAATTGTATCTCTAGATAATCAAATATTTGCTCTTTAACCTCTTAACACTTTGCACAAACTGCTGGCATTATAAAGTGATTGAAATTGTTTTTTTTTATTAATTATCTTAACCTAAATTTCTGCAGTTTTTTAAAGATGCTTATTATTTGCTTGCGTAGTGAAATTTGCTTACAAAATTTGAAGTAGGCATTGTACCTGCACTGCAAATGTTTTGGCTTAGTTTATAAAATATTAACTCTCTTTTTAGTCGTATCCATTGTACAAAGAACATGCAAATGAAAGTTAACCCAGTTTTCATACTCACCTGACCAGAATGTTTGATAGCCAATGTTTAGACAGGTAGTGATTAAATGTAAGCTAGCAATTTGTTTAGTTCACATTTTGGATAAAAGCAAACTTCACTGAAATCAGTTTTTAAATAACTGGAGTTGAAATTTTAATTTATCTGGGCTGACCAAGAGAATTTTCATGAATGCCTTACTGAGCACAAAAGAACTGGCAAAAATCAGGAACTTCACAGTCCACAGACTGTTAGTTTATCTTCCTGCCACTTTGCACCTAACATCTTGACTTTTTTGTAGTTGACTTGCAAATGAACTTGTAAATAATAAACATTCTCTAACCTACAATGGGCCATGGTTGACGCAGGGTCTAGAGCACTTGCCTTCCACCAATACGATCCAGGTTCGATTCTCGATGGGGTCAGTCCCCGGTTTTTCGTATTTGAGTATCGTGCCAGATGATGCCATTGGGGATCTTCCATTTCCCCTTCCCCTTTATTTCAGTGTTGCTCCTGGCATCATGTAACCCATCACCAGCACTAAATAGTTAAATGTTGAGTGCTGACCAAACTCTCACTATTAATCCCGACATTGTACGCGTAAGTTCATGATTATTATGTGACCTAAATTTCTATTTTATCCTATTATCTTAATACATCACTGGGTTTAATGCAGTATTTTTTGTAAAATAAAAGAGCAACAAAAATCTTATGATATTTAATTATATATACAGTGGAACTTCCCAATACCGGACACCTCTGGTGCATAAAAAAATGTCTGGTATTGAGAAGTGTCCGCTATTAGGAATTACAGTAGTATATAAAAAATATAGTACATATATAAAACATTTAAATACAAAAATGGTAGACCTACTTAATTTTCTTAACTCTATGCTGCATTAAACTCTCGCTAGTCCAAGGCCGAATATTTGTGGTATTTTGGGAGAAATTTTAAAACTTTTCGACGATGTACTGCAATAAATCTTACCACGCGCCGATATAACTGACTGTGGCCGATGTGACTCATCCACACACACTGGTGCGCGCGAGCACGAGACTGTGTGCCTTGTCTACAGGTCGCTCGCTGTCACTTGCACTGTCAGCCGGTTCGGCACGCGAAATATTCCCGAGTCGTGTGTCAAAGTTTCCGAGATCGACGTGGGTATATTAAAAAACTTTGCAGCAACATCATGGACGCTTAATTTTTCTTTTTCATGCATCCTAATCACAGCTTCTGAGACATTTCACACAAAATAAGTCACTCAATTACGACTGCTACACTATTTCGTGAAGTGCATGAAAAGAAGAGTAAACAATGACTAAGTGCTACAACACACGTCACATGCGTGTGTGGTGGGAGGATCAAGTTACACGGCAGCTGCGCGCACATGTGTGTGTGTGGGGGGGCAGATAACGTGAGGCTACGCGCTACCTGCTTACAAGGGGTGTACAAATCGCACTTTCTTAGTTACGCCTCACTACCGAAACATTCATTGAAGCTGCTTTGCAACTGTTTTCGTGCTTTTTTTGCGCATTTTGTCAGTTATTCTTTACTTATTATGTGTCAGTGTCCGTTAATAAGAATGTCCATTATTTGGAGAATATTTCTCCATAAAGCTCCATGTTAATCTGCCGGTGATTGGAAAAATGTCCGTTTTTCGGAAGTGTCCGCTATTCGGAAGTGTCCGCTAAGGGAAGTTTCACTATATATATATATATATATATATATATTTCTTTTTGGGAGGGGGGGGTACGTACTCAAGTATGTTCTCTCTTTGTGGGAGACAAATTCATATCTTGAAAGTGAAATGCTTTCCTTAAAATATTATGTTTCTTATTTCTGAAGCAATATAGTGAATTATTTGTATCAACAATGAAAGTAGATTAGGCAGAACCATGGTGGAAGAGGGGAGTAAAATATTATGATGCTTGATAAAACACATCAGGCCTTCAATTTTCATACTGCACTATACAGATCAGTGGTAAAAATTAAGTTACTATGGCATCAAAATATGACCAGTGCTATGATGAAACAACTTGAGGACTTACTGTAATATGTTTGGGAGGTCATATTTTTTAAAATAAGTGTACTATTTTACTCAGTATATTGAAGTTAATTTTTGTTGATAGGTAATAAAATAAATAAGAATTATTCATTATAATATCTTTGTTACATACATGATACTGTCATTCTGTGCCAAGCAGTTGAAAATAAGTTAAAGAGTAACCTCTAAGTTTCAGAATTTTTAAAATCTCACATGCAGATTCAAGTATTAAAAGATATTTTCAAGGATTTAGAGCCCTTTGTTTAATAATCGTTCCTGAGTTAAACTTCTGTGACTGAATGTATGCTTGTCATAGTATCAGATTATCGAACTGGAATTTTTTAGTCTAAATTTATTGAAAATATTTCATGAGAGGAGTTTATAGATTTTGATTTTGATAATTTATCATCAAATTTCTATGACAGATGTTGAACTGGGCAAGAGAAAAATTCTGTTGTGATAGTCAACTTATTTGTAACTACATACAACTTTAATACCTGAAAATAGTTTTAGTAAGATTAGGGTTACATAAATAAACTTGATAAATATGTAAACTCACTATAGTAATTTTCTCCTTAGTATTGTGTAGCACCTGGCCGAGGTAACCGCATAAAAAGAACTAAGTATTTAACTAATGTGCAAATAAAAGAATAAAGTTTTAATATGCAAGTTTAATATCTATAAAGCAAAGCGATTACAAGCGGTGAATGTGACTCTACTTACGTTCACTAGGAGAAGCTGAACAAACTGTCCCTATCAGTAAACTTAATATGAACAGATTCATAACTAATCATGTAGAGTAGCGAGTCGGATAGCAGGACACACAGGAGTTCCTTCTCAGGCAGCACGACGTATGAAGTCTCGTAGGTCTCCCTGCAGAATGATGATGTCCTCAATATGGCTGCCTCCATATATACTGAGTTGGGTGTGGTGCTTGGAATAACTGGATCTCCCCCTCCACTCTCTGGGCGTTGGCAATAGTTACCAAGCGGACATACTCCTCTACACCCCTCGCCTAGACTTGGCCGCACAGTACAGTGTTCTTTGTACCGAACTGAAATAACTGGTTTTTACTGACTTGGTCACGAGGCAGTACATGTGGAAACAAACAGGATGTGACCTCATGGAAATACTGGTCATGTGAGGGCTAGTCACGCGGCCAGAGTCTGACAAACAACTCTATAATAAACTTGTACCGGATGTGTAACTACTGGTCAGCCTTGATAACATGTATGCGAGGCGAACAACTTTCTGATGCAATGTCTGAACTGTGTTCTGGGCACTACAACCGCCCTCTCCCTTCTAGACTAGGTCTCTCTAGTCCGAAGACCATTGGTTCGATGCTTGGAAAGTTCTTTGGAAATGCTAACTTGATCGGACTGTAGTATATGCAAGTGCAATAATGTTCTGTGTCTCCTCCTGCGTTCTACGGGAAGAGACCGCTGGCGCGGCGATAGCGTCTTGTTAACGGATGTGCTCTTTCCGGTCGCGCAGATATGGCTCGCTGCACGGCGCTCAACATCATCTTGGTTTCTTGAAGCGTATGAATCTGTTCCATGCTCAAGAAATGTAAAATACATTCTACTAACGGACTGAACTCTACTTTAACTTTACGTTAAATTCATCAAAACTTATTTCAATTATTTCAAAGAAAGTCGCGTGTCAGATTTTCCTTAGTGAATTCACATAACTCAATCCAGAATACACTATTTGGAAATCTGAAACAAATCAATACATTTTAAACAGTCAATACAAGACATAATACACTTCAAACAATTCATAATATACACATAATAACATTTTAAATTCCCTTTTGATAAACGTGACATAAAGTTCAATCTCTTTACGCTCTCTGTGGTTTCATTTTATAGTAAATGTCTTTGACGTGTGCAATTCTCTCTGTTGTAGCTTTATACTTCTCATGTAGTGTACATTGTGATTATTTTCTTTTATGTGCTACTCTTTGATTTCTTAAACTTACTTAACATTAAACATTAAAATATTTACTCTTGTCATATATATGCAAACAGTTTACAATTACTTGAATATGTGAACAATAAACAACTTGAATATTAGCATTTTAACATATTATTAATTTGATTATTAACTTGTTATTCATTGAATATATATTTTATTAGCTATATTATATATTTGGATTTATTTGAACTTTTCATATGAACATATATATTTGTTACGTGAGTGATATTTACACTTTCTTTCCTTCTCGTTATCCTTTAGACTTTGCGAATTTTCTCTTTTTATTTATTTATTTAAACGCGCACTTTACTCTGCTTTCAAACACTTTCACACAACACTTATTGATGAGGTACTCCCTTATTCGTTGCTTCTGATGACTGCATTACGACTAAAACAAGTCGTAACACGGACTGGTTACGGTTCGTTGCAACTGGAACACTGGATGCTGGAACGGGCTGCTGGGCTCTGCTCCGGTTCTCGGACAGCTCGATGTCCTCACGTCGACTCTCGGACGAAACATCATGGTCTGCCATCAACCTGCGTTGATTACCCTCCTTCCGCTGTAGACTTCTCATTACCAGGGATATCACCTGTTGTCTCAGACAGAATAGGACGAGTATGACGATTCCAAGACCCATAATTATAGCTAAGGATGACATTTGTTCCCTTCCTTGTAGTTCTGCAATCTTATTGTTTCTTAATTGTTTTACTTGTGACATCAAGTGTTTTAAATCAACTTTCGATCCATAATTAACATGACTTGTGTTTATTTGAAATTCTACTTCTGCTGTTTCAATCTCATTACTTTCTTCTTCCGTTAACAATCACTTTACATCTGGCAACTTAACATCTTGGAAATTATATTTTACTTGAGTTACTTTATTACTATGTGGGAGTAGTTGAATTTGATCATTCAAAATCATATAATTGCTTACCTGAGAAATCCGTCCTTGTGCCTGTATCCACTCATCTACTACTTTAGTACCATTTTCTTTACCTGAACAAACTTTAGTAATTTTCATTTTCTCTGATATTGAATATAACCAACTATTTCCATCAATTGACCTAATAAACACTGGCATGAATGATTTATCTAGTACTTCTCTCTTACACAAACTACAATCACGACTCGTCTCTATTATCATGCTCATTAAACAATTCGGAACCTTTATAGAAAACGTTGGGACATTGGCTGGACAAACTACATTACTTCCTCCTTTACATTTCACTTAAATCAGCCTCAGTCATAATAGCATAGAACTGTCTGTTCTCTGAAATACCTATATAAGGATGACTTGGTACAATCTGAACAAATCTCTTTAACTTCTGATCAAAGATTGGGAATGAATAAGCCCTATAAATAGTAAAATATCTCTTCATAGATTTCAAAGGAAATTCAATTATTATTTGTATACTATCCGTAGTTGCTAAGGCATGTACCGTTGTAATCTCATAATAATTATACACGTGATCTAACTCTACTCCTGCAATTAATGTTTTACCATCTGGTAACTTTAAAGCTATGCCTCTCAATATTTCTGACAAATTACCCGGAGTCAACAATACACTATGGAAGTTTTCCTGTAGATATAATATCTAATGAGGTTTTTATCTTTGTCACTTCTTGTTTCATCAATTCTACTGTTACCTCTAACTCTCGTATTACACTGTTATAATTCACAGTAGTTTTAATCAGATTCATTGTAACTCCTATTTCTCTACCTTGCGAATATCTTGCACTAATTTCGTCAATTAACTTCTTAGTTAAAACTGAAATATCATTCGTGTTTTTATCTACTTTATCTGTTAAGCTGTTCATATACGTCAACTGTTCTTTTACTATATGTATCAATTTCTCCTGTTTCTCATTTAACTTTCCTGTTATCTCATGTATTCTAATATAATCATCATTCGTAAGAGTACCGAATAAAAACTTTAACACTGAACCTCCTACATCAATTAATCCTCTTTTAACTCTTTTATCTGCCTTCGGCAATATCATCAATAACTCAGAAATTTCTCCTTCTAAATCGTCAATCATTTTATCAAGGACTGGGGCTTTGTGATATATTCCTGTAAGATTCTCATAACGTTCACGTACTAGTTTCTCAACGTAATTTACTCTCGACTTAATTGTTGACAATAAGATTTCTAACTCTCGGATGGGTAGGTCTAGCACAATCGTCCACTTGTCTCCCGTCAACAGCACATCGTTTTCTTACACCAGTATCATGCCAGTTCCTAGGGTGTGATCTGCAATGCAAACCGATTTCCTGATTCTAAGTCTTTATTTCTCTCGCTAATTTCTGAACATAACATTGTCACAGTGACATTTCTAACACGACAGAATATTTGACACTCATCACTAATTAATTTATTACTCATCATTACTCTCGATTTCGTCAGTCTTTTCACCTATTTTATTTCTCGCATTGGAACGCAAACGCAATTTATATCTCTCATCAACTTTAGATTGGACCCTTGCCCTATGATATCTCGACGGTTCCCACTCGTCGTCTACAACATTATTATCATCATTTTCCTCTTCATCACTATCTCTCTGAAGGCTATTTTCACAAGGACTTTCTGTAACTATTTCTTCTACTTCACCAATTTCACTTAAATCATTTATCTCATTAACATTGTCTATCTCATTTGTGTCATTTAGAATGGGGCGTGACGTGGGA
Organism: Medauroidea extradentata; assembly: GCA_003012365.1. Classification (NCBI taxonomy): domain Eukaryota; kingdom Metazoa; phylum Arthropoda; class Insecta; order Phasmatodea; family Phasmatidae; genus Medauroidea; species Medauroidea extradentata. The sequence continues at coordinate 326 of PNEQ01116308.1, read as the reverse complement.
TACCTACCACTATCATCAGAATCATCATCTGAACCGCTTTGCAATTCACCCCCTTCGACATCATTACTATGCACATTTTCATTATTTACAGTACTGTGTTTTATATTATCCTTTATTTTCTTTACATTCCGCGGATTTAACTTTCTAAACTCTGCATTGTTTTCCACAGCTATCGGGTTACCTTGTCCCGAGTCTCCCTTCGACAATTTTAATCTATCGCTGTGTACATTTACTTTACGTTTATCTAACTCAATCTCATACGTAGTTTTACCTAACTTACGCAATACTCTATGAGGTCCAGACCAGTACTTATGAAACTTCGACAC
>PNEQ01116307.1:0-10702 GCA_003012365.1 Medauroidea extradentata | reverse complement strand
ACCAAAATATCGCCGAGACAACAGGCAGTTAATAAATAGGTCAGTATAATCTGAACATAAAGGAAATTATTAAAACTCAGCCTTGTACTGTCCTTTACTCACACATCTCTTTACGTATTGTAAACATTGTCACCTAACAGTACCAGTTAAATGTTTTAACTATATAATTAAGTACAGGTTTTTTCTCTTGTCGTCGTAATCAGCATTAAATAGAGACTTTTATCTAAACTGGCTTTGTTGCAATTTTTACAAAACTCTTTCTTTCCGCTTGAAAATACTTACTTTTCAAGAATAAACATAGCCGAAGCCTGTGACTCGACCGAGCACTCGACACACCTCCAGTTCGGTGCTTGTCTCCTAATACTTTGTCGCAGTAGTTTCGTCTTTCCCACCTCTCCGCGACAGTGTATGAGTGTGCGCGCGCATCGTCAAAGAAAAGAAAAAAGAAACAACCTCCCTATTGGTCACAGCTTCCATCATGTGTCACTGCCCGCAACACACCCTCGTACAACCACCAGCGTAGTGGGGAGAGGAAAAAAAACGTTCGGGGAAGAGACGAGTCGTAGAACTGACATAGACCCGCTCAGACTAGGAACCAGTTTTCCTTCCCACGACAAGGGAGGACGTCGGGTGCTGACGTCAAAACCTGTTCCAGCCCTCGTGGTGTGGCTTCTCTCTTTAGGTGGCTCTGGTTGAGCACGCCTGCTGCCTGGTGTACAAAGAGGGGTGGGTGGGCAGGTAAGAAACTTGTCCAGGTGGTCTGCTGGCTTCTGAACCTGGCAGTTGCTATATATGGATCAGACAACATGTAACACTAGTTAGTTGTATCCTGATCCTTACAGTGGTAACGTCAACTTTATACAGGTGAGACCTACAACGTAGTGGAAATTACGTCTTATATTAATTCACATATTAAAATATAAATATTATATGTTAGTTAACATTACTATAATAACTGGTGTCATAGTTACAACAAATATAATGCCTGTGTAAAACGTCCCATATGATCCATCTAGGTATATTTTTAAGCTTATACATGTGTTACGGTTTTAAAATAAAGCTGCAAGCAAGTTGAAAACTGATTTTCTTAGTATAAATTATGTGAATACATGTCTCGATAGGATGTTTACCTCTATTAATTATAGAGAATATGCATACTATAGAAATTCAATTCTTATCACATATTCATCGTATTAAAGGAATTAGCCGCCTGCTAAGCATCTCTTATCATGCACGTGCGTGTGTTTGTGTCAGTCAGAGTACTCGTGCTGGGACCTGGCGATGCACATGGCGATGCACAATACTGGTTTGGAATTACGAGAGATGCATAACAATGTGACAGATATCTGATGGTAAGTTTCTAAACATTCGGAATGGTGGTACAGTCTGTATTCACTCTGTCGTACAAGTTCGTGGCAATTAATTTAATGCTGATAAATAAAGACCTTCTGCCAAACCATCGTTGTAAGAAATATTTTCTTTTTAATTTCAAATGTGGTTCTACATTACCAAAAAGGACAATGACGGGCGTCAATGTCTGCAGAAATATCGTTACGAATATCGATATTTGTTCACTGCGCAGCATATTTGCTGTATTCACATTTAAACATGATTGTATCTAACATGCAAAACAATTCTTCCATACTTTCCAAATTCAGTGTTCATTATAGCTAAAGACTTGTAATTTTCGTTGATTACAAATATTGAGCGCTGACGAGAAAACTACGAAACTCTTAAATTTACATCAAATTGGTAACTTATAAATTGACATAACGAAATTGTTACAGAAAAAATTATTAATATTTAAAAGTATCCATTTAGGTAGCTAGTGTTGAAAAATGTAATTATATTTAGTGTTCATTTGTAACCTGGCATAGTAAATTTGTTTACAAAGAGTATTTGTGGAAAAATAAACTTTTTGGAGCTAGAGTTTTAGAAAAGTTGCAGTAATTTTTCATTGTCTCTCTTGATTATTAAGTTTTGCTTAGAAAAACAATGAGATTTGCGTATGTAATAACATATGTCACATGTATATGATTTCCTTCCTAAGTCAAGTAATTTTTAAACTAATCGATTAATAAGCGATTGACGAAGTACGTACATTGGCTTTTTAACTTAGATTTGTGGTGGGATATACAAATAAATTATAACATTAAATAAGCTGGGTTCATAAAATAAGCTTAAGAAACCAATGCAGGATGCATACCGGCTATTATCTTATTTGTTTTAATCGTTGGGTTAGACAAATTGTAATAATTATTTATTTTTATAATATTATAATAAATGATTTTAAAATAATAAATATGGTCAACTATGCTTACAAAATTAAATGTGATAGATCATATCTGCTTACATAATTTTTAGTTTAGTACTATCATGTGAATCACATATGTAAAATTTGTATTGTCAATTTGATGGTTAACAATGTAAATACATATAAAAAAGACATAACTATAAATTTCATGTCACCCAGTACAATATTCATAGTAAATTTTCTTTAAAATTATCAAATTGGTGCGCCAAAAGATTCGATAGATCAATAAATATGTTTGTGAAACATTTTGTAGTTAAGTATAGTATGTACTCAAAATTAAAATATGACTGTGAGGGTAATTCTTCATTTACATGTCCTTTACAACTGTCGGGAAAAGCTCTGCCACGCGATGATAGTGCTTTCTGCTAGGCAGAGTGTGAAACATAAATTGTCGATGATACTAGTGGCATCTAGCAGGCAGTGTGCGAATTATAGTTGACTGCAGTGTCATCTACTTGACAATGATAGAAATAAACAATATATACTTTGTTGGTTGCCTAACAACAGTTTTAAACGAATGAAATGCATAATAATGTTTCGTCGGAAACAAATGATAACTGATATAAACAAGTTTGCGAATAATCGAGAACTATAGCTAAAAACTGACAGAGTGCATGTTTAGTCGTACTAGCTTATTCTGAGGACTTTATACGTGTCAGCATTTCAAAATTTCATAGATACGTGACAAACAGTTTGGAAATAATCGAGAAGTATGATTTAAAAAATTTACAACGCATGTATGTAGTCATTCCAACTTATTCTGGGTGTATATAATTGTCAGCATTTTGAATTTCATAGACATATGCTTGCAAACTGACGGAGTGCGTATTTAGGCATACCAACTTACCCTGGGACTTAATATGCGTTTATATGTTAAATTTCATAGGCATATGACAAATAGTTTGGAAATAATAGAGAACTATGCTTAAAAAACTGAATAAGCATGTAGCAAGTCATTTCAACTTATTCTGCATCTATCTAACTGTCAGCATTTTGAATTTCATAGACATATGACACATAGTTTGGAAATAAATGAGAACTAAACTTTCAAACCTGATTAAGCGTGTCTCTAGTCATTTCAACTTATTCTGGATCTAAATAAGTGTGAACGTTTTGAATTTCATTGACATATGACAAATATTTTGGAAATAATCAAGAACTATGCTTTACCAACATATTCTAGGACTTAATATGTGTTTGTATTTTGAATTTCGCAGACATGTGTCATATAGTTAGGAGATATTCGAGAACTATGCTTAAAATTCTGGCTAAGCATGTATCTAGTCATTCCAAAATAACCTGAGTCCAAACAAGTGTCAGCATTTTGAATTTCATAGACATATGCCAAATAGTTTGGGAATAAACGAAAACTATGCTTAAAAATCTTACTAAATGTGTATCCAGTCTCTCCAAATTATTCTGGATCTAAAGATGTACCAGCATTTTGAATTTCATAGACATATGACAAAAAATTTAAGAATAATCGAGAACTATGAAAAAAACTGACAGAGTGCATGTTTAGTCATTGCCAACTTATTCTGGGACTTAATATGCATTTGTGTTTTGAGTTTAATAGACATATGACAAATAGTTTGGAAATAATCGAGAACTATGCTTAAAAAACTGTCTATCTAGTCATTCCAACTTATTCTGGGTCTATATAACTTCCAGTGTTTTGAATTTTGTAGACATATGTCATATTGTTTGGGAATAATCGAGAACTGTACTTAAAAACTAACTAAGCATGCATCTAGTCATTCCAACTTATTCTGGATCTAAATAAATGTCAGTGTTTTAAAATTCACAGACATATGACAAATGGTTTGGGAATATTCGAGAACTATGTTTAAAAACTGACAGAGCACATGTTTAGTCATTACAACTCATTCTGGGTCTTAATGTTTTGAATTTCAGAGACATAAGACAAACAGTTTGGGAATAATCGAGAACTATGCTTAATAAACTTACTAAGCTAGTACCTAGTCATTCCAACTTATTCTGGGTGTAAATAACTGCCTGTGTTTTGAATTTCATAGGCATGTGTCAAATAGTTTGGGAATAATCGAGAACTATGCTTAAAAATTAGCAGAAAACATATACATGCTTAAAAACTTAGAAACGGATACAATAAAATATGATGTGCATGCGTGCAGGAATATATATTATTATTTTTAAAATTTACTATGTATAACTGTACTTTAGGAAAATATTTATATAAAAATCGTATTGCGACATTTATGCGTTAAGATTTTCTGTATAAAATTTTATTATTAAATATATGATAGAAGAAATAATTTATGTAAAATATAATATAAGAAATAAAATTATATAAAATCATACTGGTATATTAAATTAAGTCAACATTTATCGCTCTGCGTTGTAAATTGCCAGCTCAGCACTGTAGATTGAAACTCCGCAAAAACGGCTCAACTGCGCAGATGAAAATGCGTCACTGAGCCGTTTTGCGGAGTTCGAGCTATATGTATTGTGAATCAGGGTTTCTGACATTGGTTTTTTGGGATGACAATGATATTTCGAGAGAAAATAGGGAACTTTTTAGGTAAAAACGGGAAATTTTTAGGGAAAAGGGGAAATTTTTAGGGAAAAAGGGAAGTTTTAGGAAAAAAAGGGAAATTTTGAGGAAAAAAGGGAAAATGTCCGACAATGTCACCACAGACTGCAGCCTTCTGCCGCTGCCATCAGATCCACCGATCCACCGACGACCTCCAACTGTAGCAGATCCTACCAAATCTATCTACTGACACACCCCTTTATCGCGCCCTGTGTGGCAACACGTATCGCTGTTGGAGTGGGGAGTTCTGTCATGTTTAATATTTTGGAATTCCTGGCCGGGTGGCCTGGTTACTGAACGTTGTGTTAGAACCAGGGTTACATGGTTCATAACAGTATCCCCCCCAGTCAAGAATGAAGGTCGTCCTCGGCCGTGTCTGTGGGGTGATGTTTATCATGATGTCCTCATCTTGTCATGTAGGTGTGGACTAAAATTTAAATTTTGTTTGGTATTTTATTCTTCTGGCAGAGGGTATATGGAAAAGGTTGAAGCCCTCTTCGATACGGAAGGAAACTTTTAGACATCGGGATTGTGTCAACAAGGAAAATCTCGGGTAAAGGAACTGCCGAGGTCTTCTTCCGCCTTCATTTATGGTTCTGTTTATGTCAACGACGTATGAAGTCATGCTGACAGAAGTACTGAGCATGAACTTGAGTTCTGCTGAGCGTGCTTGTCTCGGAGCCCGAACGCGGCTGTCTACACGATTGTAGGTACGCGACTCGTCAGCCTTGCTTGAGGTTTTCAAAACAATCACCATGTGGCTTTGTATTATTTGTTAAATTAATTACATACAATTTACTTTTTATGAAAACATTATACGTTACTTGAAATGAATAATAATTGCAAAATTAAATAATGCTCTCCCTCCTCACAATTTTTATGACAACGCAATTTACTGCTGAAAAGAAATTGTTTGTGTAGTTAGCACATACAGTTAACACATTGACATCAGTCTTGTGATATAAAATGTCCTAAAATTAAGAGCTCTGTTATACAGGATCTTGATAGGAATTTATTGAAGATATTTAATTAATTATTTACTTATAAAATTCAAATTTAAAACTTAAGATTTGCAGCTGCATTTGCTTCGACGTTTCAAAATTTTAGGAAGGGATGTGAACAGATACATTTTTTACCCTCTTACTATATACACATATTATGTGTTATTTATAGTATTATAATATAATATTACATTTAAAGGACTCGTTCTGACGATTTGCTGTTATTAAGTCCACTTTGAAAATACTATAGAATTAATTGACATTAAAAGAAACTGTATTGACAGCGTCTTTTTACTAGTTTCACAATGTTACCTTCTTTGTAACAAAATTCGTCTTCTCTTTACTGCTTACTGCAACAACTTAATTATTTAACGTTACTTTCAATATACAATAAACATGTTCGAGCCTTTTAAACACCTTCAAGTGTGTAATACATTAATAAAATTTAATAACATGGTATTTTAATCTTTCATTGTTTCCATTATGTGTAATTCAATAAATCAATACAGTTCAAACTGATAAGTTTAAATGTAGGCTATATATAGATTTTTTTACAACTGTATTGACAGCGTATGTTCTTTATACAGCTAATTTTACGTTGTTACATATTTACTGCACAACAATTTATTATACAATAACATTAAAATAGTCATAAAATAGTCATTTTGTTTATACATTAGTACTGCAGTAATAATGATGTGTGACTGCAATTATTTCACTTACGTTGTATTCTACAACACGTACAATTGTTTGTCTTAATTGATTGAATTGTAAATAATATTATTTTACCACCGTAATTTTACATTTTATTATTTCTTTCGTAATTCTCCACGAAGAATATTATGCACTTGTGCAAACTTTGGTAGGCCTCCTAAATTAGTATTAAAAAATTGTTATAATATGTTTATGCCACTCGCCAATAAAGCGAACTGTAACGCTAAAGAATCGTATTCTTTGTTTATGCTTTCAATATTATAATAGTAGCAACGTGTATCGTGGCGTTACGATAAAATGTTGTGAGTTCTGTGTAGTTAGTGTTGTGTTATGAGCCGGCCGGCGTGTGTGTTGGTAATACTGTGCTGGTTACCTTCGTGAGACGCGTTAAGTTTGGACGGTGGTAGCAATGTCTCTGAAGAAGTTGTACTTAACTTTACAGCCATCTGTCGCATTGTTATTGTAGGCCGACCACAATTTCCGAATACTACAATCACTACACACATATTTTTCCACAGTTTTCTCTCTCGTGTAATGTGATTCTACCGCCTTCAGATTTGAAAGAAATTTCCGAACTGCTTGTCTTCTACCAGTATGTTTTTTTGCTTTGAGTATCCCTTCCTCTCCTCTCTTTCGGAGAGCGGCCTTCCTTGAAAAATAATTTCCCAATGTGTCGCACTTTGAAGGCAGATATGCCCAATATAGAGAGAAATGCCTGTGAACAAACTTTTACCATTCTCTAGATTTTGTGGAAACAAAATACTTGTTCATTACCTGTGGTTTCTTCTTACCATTTCTTACTCTGTTCCGTTTTGGCGTTTCCTGGGTGGTGTGCTTCAAAATGAAATTATCTTGTGTTACTTTATCACAAGTGCTGTAAAAATGTTGATGGAACCTGCGAAAATCCTGCATTGTCAGGGAGGTACAGCCATACATCGTTTTCGCTGAAGCACGATGACAACCGGGCAATCTCGGCAACATTTTAGATTTCTGTCTGTAAACATAAACAGTACAAACACTATTATGAGAATCAAGCTATTCCACGTACATCATAACATGTGGATTATACATTGTCGTAATTCTCTGACAACCACCTTCCCTATGCAGTGTGAACACACATAATATACTATGTTGAAAATAAACTTACATACATGTTTTGTTTCAATTTTTCTTTCTTCCAATTTGCTTTGTCGTGGTGTCTCTTTCGTGATCTTTCAGGTACCATTTAAAGATTATTTATGTCTCTCTCCATGATTGTTTAAGTACACAGTTCACAGCAGAATCTTACATAGGTTATAAACAGTTAAATAATAACAGCTGATCATCTAAATTAGAAAACATAATGCCACTCACACAAAATAAAACTTACCTAACTTAATTAACACCATGTTGTTCAAGGCACACAAACTTTGGAAAAACACAGTTATGGAACAGGTTGATATTGCAAAGGAAATGGCTGCTGAGGATATGTGAAGTTTTGACACGAAAAATATTTTGTGGAAGAAATAAGTTATGGAACAGTACTACACTTGGAAGGATAAAGTTTTGGAAAGAGACACGAATTTTACCAGTTAATTTTACTATGAAGAAGTGAGTTTTGTCACATTCTCTTTTCATTATTCGATGCAAGGCTACCAAAACTACAGACTCGTTACTATAGCTCGAAAAATGTACAAAGTGGAAGAATGAAGTTTTGGAAATCACCTCCACATTTATTTTATTCTTTACCGACTGCGTGCGCGAAGGTGCTTTAATTGATATTTTCCCCTTAAATTATATTATTTACGTAAGCTCCGCTTCAAAGTATTTAAAACCACAACAAATAACCATAAAACAAAATATTAATGGACCCTATCACAAACTTATAACGATACTCTTGCACTATACAGGACACAGGGGGAATTCTGCACTCGTGATTATGCCAAGGAGGTCGGAACAGCGATGTCCTCGTGGTACAATGCCAGTAACTGTGTCGCACACATGATCCACAGTAAAAGTCACAACATCTCTTGTCTCTACGTCACTGCCTGGAATTATCCCTCAGGTCAGCGACGGTACATGAGATCAAAGGCGGCACCCTGGTCAGATCTCTGTCTGCCAAATACCTTAAACGGTCCCGCGACCATTCGCGAGAAAATTTGACCTCCTGGATAAAACTACTACCTACTAAACGGACGTGGGTTAATCTGCATTCGCACCTAAACAGGCCTAACTGGCTGTGTCTCGAGCATCATTCCCATTTAGTTAAAACCCTTAACAATCTCGTTCAGTACTCCGTCTTTCCATCTGGCCAAGCAATCTACGCATCCTATTTACGGACTGGCGAGTCATGTCCCTAGCACGTACTTCGAACCACGGGGCTGGCTATTTCCCCGGATTACAGAAATGATTAGAACCAGTGGGTATCTTTCTTCCCGTGTCTGCAATACCTTCGTGTCTTTGAGAAGTACGTTATTAGGAATTTCGAACAATATCTTACACTACGAGCTTACATTACTGCTAATATTAGTTGGGAAACAATGACGTATTCGTGGCGTAAGGAAGGATTACGTAGTAAGCGCGCCACATCGCGCAGTTTTACAAACACGAGCCAACACTGGCGGCCTTGGGTAAGTGCTGACTATCACCAGCGCTGCACGCAAATCTGTGTTACAAAACGTAACTGGGTCATGTCACACGTACAATACTACCTACCATATGGCAGCCAAATATACACACTTGCTCCTTTCTGAGCTATTAATTATAAGCGCATTATTTGTGTCTTGTTACCCTCATTGGAGGATACTTCCTTACACACTACAGTAAGTGTTATAATCATTATATTCAAATAGTATCATGGCAACTCGCACATTTTATAAACCTATCGTTTCACGCATACGACATAAAATTCCAATATTTATTCATTATGTCATGTGACTTATTGCACTCCGCAATCAACATCAATTAATATTTTACATTGTATTACAAATTTTATCAAGTGTAACTAATCTTTACGTGTTTGATACACTAGCACCGTAATTTTCCTTTTAGAAATACAATATCTTTCGACGCACACAGCCTTTCAACTTAATTATAACATTTCAGTTTTAAGAAATCAATATTTCAGCACCTCTTAGTATTCATTATTTGCTACTAAAGTTCATTAACTTCAACTGCTGTCTCATTTAATTTCGACAAGGTAGCTCACATTCCGCATATTATTAGTATTATTTAAATTCCACGTGAGGGTTGGTGGGGATTTACCTATGGGGGTGGTGGTTTTCTTAAATTAACGTATCTAATGATTAAAGCTTTCAAGGGGGATGCGTATAGCTTACTCACTCAGCAGCTTAAAGACGGGAAGACCCTAGCCTCCGCCAATGTTACGTTTTTTATAAAATGATACTCCGTCTTATTTTACTTAGTGATGGTGGAGTTATTTATGTAAAACGTACAGTTTATTATGATTTGTTTAAATGAGGGATTCTTTTGATATGAGTGAGACTCGCAGTCTAAATATCAAGCACGGCTTTAATTTACAATATATACACCTATATCATTACATTTACGATGTTCTTTACGAAGGGAGGCAAGAATAGTTACAGACATTTATGATTACTTATGAGCCACTCTATTTAGTTACGACGATGACAGTCCCACCTTGTTAATGATGTAAGGAAACGTCCACGGCGTTCGGCACGTCGTAAATCTGGACGTCGTGGTGCATCTTGGTAGTGAAGTGGTCCTGGCGACGATATGGGGCAGACAGACCTCGTAGGTAGCGTGACACGCCCTTTTATCGCGCCCTGTGTGGCAACTAGTACCGCTGTTGGAGTGGTGCATCTTGGTAGTGAAGTGGTCCTGGCGACGATATGGGGCAGACAGACCTCGTAGGTAGCGTGACACGCCATTATATCGCGCCCTGTGTGGTAACTAGTACCGTTGTTGGAGTGGTGCATCTTGGTAGTGTAGTGGCCCTGGCGACGATATGGGGCAGACAGACCTTGTAGGTAGCGTGACACGCCCTTTTATCGCGCCCTGTGTGGCAACTCGTACCGCTGTTGGAGTGGTGCATCTTGGTAGTGTAGTGGTCCTGGCGACGATATGGGGCAGTCAGAGCTC
>PNEQ01116305.1:0-14086 GCA_003012365.1 Medauroidea extradentata | reverse complement strand
TCATGCGGACACGACCACAGGAGAAGAGGGTAGAGGGGTGTGTGCTCGGCGATAGTCATTTGTTTGAACAACAAGGAGTGTCGGACGATAGCTGACGATCGGAAGTGGGGCAGTGTGGCCATGATGGCGCGGGACAGGTGGCGCAAGAAACTACGCCAGTAACAACACTGTAAAGTAAACTTTTCAGAAAGTGTTTGCCATGCTTTAGAAAAGATTTTAAAAGTTTTCAAAACGTTTTTGTATCTGGGAATGTAGACCACTCGCCTGACGTCGTGGGTTTAAATAGTCGGGGAGACTAGCGCGAAAGGAGCAGTATGTTAGTCGACGTCCTGGAATGATGAGTTAGGCTCGGAAGCTACGATGTAAGCATGACTTAGCCATCTAAAGTAAAGATAAACTCCTAGAGTAATACTTAGTTCTTTTCTAACATGTAACGTCATAGTTCTATTTTCTCAGTAGTGTGGAAGAACCCCTTGTAACTTCTGCTTCAATGTTAGGTTAGGTACCGCGGACATTACCGTTTTTATGTCGTTGAATACCACAGTTAATGTTTGAAGAATTGTAACGTTTAGCTTATATATAATTTTTGTTAACTTTTCCGACGTAACCTAACTGATAAGTCTTGGTGGCCCCGAGGTTGTTTCTTAAAGCCGCGTATGTAATTAGGTTATAGTTATGTGTAGTTCCATATGGAACCCGACCAATACAGCTATACATAGCTGTCAGATGTACTGGTTTAGTAGTATCGTAGAATAATGTGAAGTAGATAAACAAAGGAGCTGAATATGAAAGTTTATACTTGTTTCTTGAGGATGAAATGTTTAACTCGAAAAGGTTCTAGAAAATAAATAAGTAATGGTCACGAATCAAGTAGTTTATTTATTTATCAGTAATTTATTGAGACAAATAGGTATATGTATTTATAAAAGCCTCTTGCAGGCCTTGTACATTTGCTCTTACCTTGAGTTACCAAACCACCAGTATTTATTCGTGATATATATTTTTTGTTTAGGTTAGACACACTACTTTTTCTGGTTTCTTGATGCACCCGCTTTTAGGTTTTAAAGTTGAAGTAGATGGAAGTGTAGTTCATAACCAAGGTGAGAACAGGGCACTAGTAATTCCTGAGGCCTACACCTAGGTTACTAGATTACCTCACCTAGTGACTTTTCCTCACCTCTGGTTTTCCATCTATTTTTTTATTCTAGACTTTTGTTAGTTGTTTAAGAACGATCCCTGGTCGGTGGTAAGGTTGTGAGACCACCCCTCAAGGTTTTCGAGGGGTATCTCAAAATCGTGCCGACAATATGAAGAATGAAGTGCTAGCACAATGCCTTACAACGGTATAGTAGGCTAATATTACAGTTAATATGAAGAATGAAGTGCTAGCACAATTTATTACAACGGTACAGTAGGCTAATATTACAGTTAATATGAAGAATTAAGCGCTAGCACAATGTATTACAATGGTACAATAGTCTAATATTACAGTTAATATGAAGAATGAAGTGCTAGCACAATGTATTACAACGGTATAGTAGGCTAATATTACAGTTAATATGAAGAATGAAGTGCTAGCACAATGTATTACAGCGGTACAGTAGCCTAATATTACAGTTAATATGAAGAATTAAGCGCTAGCACAATGTATTACAATGGTATAGTAGGCTAATATTACAGTTAATATGAAGAATTAAGCGCTAGCACAATGTATTACAACGGTACAATAGGCTAATACTACAGTTAATATGAAGAATGAAGTGCTAGGACAATGAATTACAACGGTATAGTAGGCTAATATTACAGTTAATATGAAGAATTAAGTGCTAGCATAATGTATTTCAATGGTATAGTAGGCTAATATTAAAGTTAATATGAAGAATTAAGCGCTAGCACAATGTATTACAACAGTACAATAGGCTAATATTACAGTTAATATGAAGAATGAAGTGCTAGCACAATGTATTACAATGATATAGTAGGCTAATATTACAGTTAATATGAAGAATGAAGTGCTAGCACAATGCATTACAACGTTATAGTAGGCTAATATTACAGTTAATATGAAGAATGATGTGCTAGCACAATGTATTACAACGGTACAATAGGCTAATATTACAGTTAATATGAAGAATGAAGTGCTAGCACAATGTATTACAACGGTACAATAGGCTAATATTACAGTTAATATGAAGAATGAAGTGCTAGCACAATACATTACAACGTTATAGTAGGCTAATATTACAGTTAGTATGAAGAATGAAGTGCTAGCACAATGTATTACAATGGTACAATAGGCTAATATTACAGTTAATATGAAGAATGAAGTGCTAGCACAATGTATTACAATGGTACAGTAGGCTAATATTACAGTTAATATGGAGAATGAAGTGCTAGCACAATGTATTACAACAGTATAGTAGGCTAATATTACAGTTAATATGAAGAATTAAGCGCTAGCACAATGTATTACAACGTTATAGTAGGCTAATATTACAGTTAATATGAAGAATGATGTGCTAGCACAATGTATTACAACGGTACAATAGGCTAATATTACAGTTAATATGAAGAATGAAGTGCTAGCACAATGTATTACAACGGTACAATAGGCTAATATTACAGTTAATATGAAGAATGAAGTGCTAGCACAATGCATTACAACGTTATAGTAGGCTAATATTACAGTTAATATGAAGAATGAAGTGCTAGCACACGGTATTACAACGGTATAGTAGGCAAATATTACAGTAAATATGAAGAATGAAGTGCTAGGACAATGTATTACAATGGTACAGTAGGCTAATATTACAGTTAATATGGAGAATGAAGTGCTAGCATAATATATTTCAATGGTATAGTAGGCTAATATTAAAGTTAATATGAAGAATTAAGCGCTAGCACAATGTATTACAACGGTACAATAGGCTAATATTACAGTTAATATGAAGAATGAAGTGCTAGCACAATGTATTACAACGGTATAGTAGGCTAATATTACAGTTAGTATGAAGAATGAAGTGCTAGCACAATGTATTACAATGGTACAATAGGCTAATATTACAGTTAATATGAAGAATGAAGTGCTAGCACAATGTATTACAACGGTATAGTAGGCTAATATTACAGTTAATATGAAGAATTAAGCGCTAGCACAATGTATTACAACGGTATAGTAGGCTAATATTACAGTTAATATGAAGAATGAAGTGCTAGCACAATGTATTACAACGGTACAATAGGCTAATATTACAGTTAATATGAAGAATTAAGCGCTAGCACAATGTATTACAACGGTATAGTAGGCTAATATTACAGTTAATATGAAGAATGAAGTTCTAGCACAATGTATTACAACGGTACAATAGGCTAATATTACCATTAATATGAAGAATTAAGCGCTAGCACAATGTATTACAACGGTATAGTAGGCTAATATTACAGTTAATATGAAGAATGAAGTGCTAGCACAATGCATTACAACGTTATATTAGGCTAATATTACAGTTGATATGAAGAATGAAGTGCTAGCACAATGTATTACAACGGTACAATAGGCTAATATTACAGTTAATATGAAGAATGAAGTGCTAGCACAATGCATTACAACGTTATAGTAGGCTAATATTACAGTTAATATGAAGAACGAAGTGCTAGCACAATGTATTACAATGGTACAATAGGCTAATATTACAGTTAATATGAAGAATGAAGTGCTAGGACAATGTATTACAACGGTACAGTAGGCTAATATTACAGTTAATATGAAGAATGAAGTGCCAGCACAATGTATTACAACGGTTCAGTAGGCTAATATTACAGTTAATATGAAGAATGAAGTGCTAGCACAATGTATTCCACGGTATAGTAGGCTAATATTACAGTTAATATTAAGAATGAAGTGCTAGCACAATGCATTACAACGTTATAGTAGGCTAATATTACAGTAAAATCTAAATTTACTAGTGAAGTGCTTCCTTTCAAAATGACAACCAAAGGACGATGTGTGTTAAAATAGGCCTAGTTTATGTGAAAGCATTCATTATAAATACGTTTTTAATTATCCTTTACTGCGCTATTTAATTTGTTCCTAATTTGCTGTAACCGTTGCAGTTGTTTCCGTAATAGTAAAAAACCCATATTTTTTATTTGTAGTTATGATGACACATGAAGGCTAAGAGGTACTGATGAACTTCTGTTTACGTTATAGAGTCTCTATGGCTCCGAAATACAAGATGGTTTAAATCGTATTGAGAGATTCTGGTGGGTACCTTTTCCCTTCATTTTCTACCTTTCATTTCCAAACTTATACCGATAGTTCCGACAATTTTCATTACTAGGTGTAATACAATAGTTGAGTAGCAGACTTTCTTCAAAATGAATAAATAGCCGTAAAAGTAAGAATGCATGAAAACAACCCTGATTTTCAAAGAAAAAAATATACAGCTTGGCACACCTTAACAAAATTGTTAAAATTGTTCATGCCGTAGAGCTTTTTGCTTCAACTGGAATAATACAATTCCCTGTACCGCATGAAAACACTTGCAGAATCAGTCCAATAACACCGCACTTGTTTACATACCCGTTGGACGAAGTTATGAAAATCAAACATAGGGTAACCTACAGTAGATGTTTGATCGTGTCTCAAGTTTACATTGGCGGATCAGTGAGTTTGTCCAACAATCCGCTCTTGCCCACATAGTCCTAAATTCTAGGAAGTTGAAGGCTTCCACAGCGAACTTGCACCAACTTGATTCTCGTGGAAATTTGGCGAGGGTTGCACGGTTGACCTTGGTTAAGAGGGCGTGGTTCATAATTCAACGCAAAATATCGTTAATCTATAACAGTAGGTTTCTTAAAGTCAATTTGCGAAAATTAAACAATAGCGATCCTAGACAATAGTTTTAGCCAACGTTTTAAACAAAATTGTTCCCAGTGTTACGAACTTCTGACGCACAATCTCTGACACCGGAATCTCGTGAATTTAACTGCGGCGCAAGAGATCACGAGTGATGAATTTGTAATTCTGGACAAATATTTACTCATAAAGATGGCAAATTCCATTGTCTAGGATTGTCATTGAGTATTTCGTCCATATTGGCTTCGAATAAAGCGTAGAAATCAATTTATGTTTTCAGCGTTTAATTATCTACCACGCACTCTTAAGAGAAGTTCTCGAGAGGATAATTTTTTGATCAGCTGCGAGGCAGTAAAACATTAAGTTATATGAGTGAGACTGGTCTGAACGTCAAGAATAACACCGCTTTAATACGCAGAGAACTAAGAATTTGCGCATTTGTTTCTTATAATTTTTTTCCTTGGAAATTCTTTCAGATACAGCCCTTCGGGGGATTGAGAGGTGTTTGGTCAGTGCTTAACATCAAGGTCTTTAGCTCTAGTGATGCTAGTGATATGAGGTGAGTATGAAGCAGCGCCGGAATGATAATGGCGGGGGAAACGGGAGATCCCCGAGAAAACCCGCCGACCAACGGCATCGTCCGGCACGATTCCCACATGCGAAAATTCGGGGCCCAACCCCGACGGGAATCGAACCCGGAACGCCTTGGTGGGAGGCGAGTGGTCTGACCACTTTTTTAAGATGCTCGGTGCAGTGACGAGGCGGTAGCTGCCGCATCATCACTGCACCGAACACTCCCCCCTTTAATGTAACTTTTTATGCAACCTCGAGTAGATGTGAGACAATTGTAGAGAGACAATTTTTGAGACAAATTGGACAAACACAAATTTGTCACCCAGTATCCAAAACCCTCTGTATCTGAGTCGGCCGCTCAACCAACTGAGCCACGGGGGGTCCCACTCGGCCACCGCGTCCCTACAGTACTTTGAAATAAGTAGTTTTAGCCGTTTTGAGAGACAGCAGAATCATATTTCCTAAGTACAGTTATTGGGAAAACGCTTAGTTTCCTTAAGCAGACCACATGTGACATGATACACCATTTTTCATGCTTTAGTCGAGGACATCTCCTAAGAGTTAGTGGAGCTGGCGCGTGAGACGTGCTGTAGCATGGCACAAAAAGTATTTTTTCTTGTATAACTATTAAAAATGTTTCCAATGAGTTTATGTACGAAAAGAAGACACACTTGAACCTGTGTCCCTATGATTTTAAAAGTTTTACCCGCTAGTTAAAAACAAGTTTTCCAAGCTCCTCAAAAGTACTATAAAAAAAACTATTTTTTCACGTTGCTGTAGTTAAGAAAACATCAACCGTAATTGGAAAACCAAATCGTAGAAACCTGCGTTGGACTTTACCTCATACCTTCCACAAATAAAATAACAGGGTTATTGCTTGAAGTCTTGTTGAGAAACTGGACGTTAATTTAGCACCATGTTCGCGCTGCATACATCTCAAGCCATGCAACAAGACACGACGTCAAAGGGGGAAAAAACAGAATATCGCAGACGGAATAGAAATCGTGTAATCTTACTGACGACGCTCTACGGTTCCGGAAGGGTGGTTGTAACCTTTGCTAGACCATGTTGCTAACGAAATAGCCAGTCTTTTAGATGCTTGTGACGCAAATGCTTACCATGCTCTCTTTCTCATGAATATCTATACAGTGTAAGGTGAATCTCTGTCTATAAGCGAAGTACAGAATGCATCCCGGCTCCTCAGAGCTGGGAAAGGGGTATCTGCTTTGACTGGGTTTATTTGTTTGGACATACTCTGTTGCGAAATAAATGACTGCCAAAAGAAAACTAAAAATAAGACAAGAAAACATAAATAAGCAAAGTATGCTTTAGCCATCAGGGTACATACACAACATGAAATTCCAAAACTGGAATCTGGTCGGATAAAACAAGGAATAAAACAGAAAATAAAAGAAATAACAAAATATAAAAAGAAACCTGCCTTGATATATTCTCCGACAGATGGCAACAAGGAGAAACCAGTAAGTGGGGCGTTAGGCTACCCAGCGCTCAGGCTGTTGGGGCCCAAAATCCCAGGTCTCCACGTGGGAGACGATGGGTAATGGTAATGGACGAACCTGATGCGGTCTAGGGAAACAAGACGTTCGACCGAGCCGTGCGGCTGTAAGGGTGGACCCTCCCCCCTCCTATGTGGGTGCTCCGTCGAAAGGGGTACCCTGTGCGTTCTTGTAGTACCCTGACTACCAGGCTGGAAAACCCACAAACGCCATGAAAATTAGGTAGTACTACAGGCGACCAGATAGCCCCATGATGAGGTTTTCCCTCATGTCTGGTCTGGGTTGGTCTCGTAGTGGTGGTGGTTGCCCGAATACTGGGAAGATCTGGAGAGGACCCTTCCTCTGAGATAGGTCGATGAGTAGGCTGCAAAAGTGCCCGGTAGCAGACCTGGTAAGTCTGTTAGGGGTTAGATAGGCCCCGACTCAAAAACAAGAGGAGGCTTAGCTGAGGATCTCAGTCGGGGTACAGAATTGTGGGTGAAATCCTGGGATGGGTGCACACTTGTGCGCGGCGGGGCGCGGCGGAGCGCAGCGACTTTCCCCCCTTGGTTCAGTGTCATGCAAATAAATGGATCCCCGCACACTGTGGCGAAGAGCGGCGGAGCGCAGCGCGCGCGGCCACGCGGACAATCTTCGGAGTAAGCAACCGGCAAAACCGCACCGCGCAGATACCGGACACCTTCGGCAATAAATTCTCGTTCCCTGGAATCGGGGTTATTGGCCGATACTGACAATGACAGGCTGGCAAGCGGTATACCTGGCTTCATAAGCAGTGCGGTTATCGTTTTGGGTCAACTTTGGCATTATTGTTAAATATGCCTTTTGTGCCATTTAGCTGTCGTTGATATATAATAAATAGATTGTGGAAAATTAGTGGCTAAGATTCGGCAATGCAGAGTCGCGTCTAAAATTAATATTTCTCTAAGGTCGGGTCTACTAAATAGGCAATCACGCAAGAAGCAAATATTTGAATGCACAGCTGATAGATAAGAATTTTTAAATAAAAATTCATGACGAAATTGCAAGAGTACAGTACCAATCAAAAACATAGGGCCACCCGTACATATACGGTACACCCGCCCCGGATTCTTAACATTGGTTGGAGCGACTTTGTAAATTTCTTTTCTGAAAGTAATCCCTATGAGATTAATTTTTGTTCACATAAACTTTTTGTACTTTTTTGTTTACAAACTATGAATTTGTGCATATATTGCAAAACTAAAAAAAATCACTACATTGTGCAGTATACGATAGCTAATAAAACAGAAACTACTTCAGGTAGGTTAATGTATTTTGTCTGTGTTGCATAATGTTTATGAACGTAAAATACTTTGTAGGATTCACAGCAGGGAAACATTATTTGGAACTTTTTTTTTTTTTTTTTTTGCCTTTCTGTGAATATGGGAAAAAAAACACTCAGATACACACTTTTCACATTTGGGTGGAATCATAATTTAGATACGCGGTATAAATGTTATTTTTACATGCTACTTCTTGCCAAACACATCCAATAACAAGCCTAGGCGGCAAACACACGGCAGTTCAGTCAATACCACAAAAATATATACACGGAATTAGTGAAATACTTATACAGTTTTCTCTGTATTTTAGAATCCTCTTTGTGGCTGAAAAGAATGATGTATTAATTTTAATTTACTGTGATTGCTTCATAGTATTTTACGTTCATAAACGTTCTACTTCACAAACAAAAGACAATATCATATATCTGAAGTAGTTTTTGTTTTATTAGCTTTTTTATATACGTAGTGATTTTTAGTTTTGCAATGTATTAATTAATTCATACTTTGTAAGCAAAAAATATACAAAAAAGTTAATTTGAACAAAAAATTAGTTTATGGCAATTACATGCAGAAAAAATTCACAAAGTCGCTCCAACCAACATTGTGAATCCGGGACGGGTGTACCTTATATGTATGGGTGGCCGTAGGTTTTTGGTTGGTACTGTAGGTAAAATTAATTTGTTTAGTTTTCACATAGCGTTTTCACCTTCTGCATTGGCAGGTTGTCTACCAAAAACACCTGAACAAGTTGCAATTACGTTTAAACGGTTTAGACTTCATAATTTCGTTACGAATTTGTATTTGATTTGAATGCGCCTTATTTACTGATTTTGTTGGTATTGAGACAAGTTACTCTGAGGTTACCCTCTATAAATAAACAAGCACACGCTGTCCAGATACGGCCGAATTTTAAGTACACTACGCGCATCCTGGGTTGAATTAAAAACGAAAATGTTTGTGGCAAAAAGCTGCAGTAGTATAGAAAGGAAAAAAAGAGGGGGGGGGGAGTTAAAAGTTCATAACAAAATTGGTAGTATTTTTACTAGCAAAAAGTTCAATGTTTTTGTCACAAAAACTGCAAAAATCACACTATTTTACATCTATAAATCCAAATATTCTCTGGTGGAGAACCTCTGGACTCCCTTTTAGGAAGTGGCAAGTGTTACTTCATAATACTCCCAGATAACCACGCCCCCTTCCCGTACACAAATCCTGGCTACGGCACTGAAAAGTTTATATAATGACAATTTACATGCACAATGTGGCAACATATCACGAAGTAACTCACCTCTAGCGGTACAGATACCTTATTTTCACTGTCTTATCTTATTGCGAGCGCAGGTATCAAATCCCAAGCAGTTCAAACTTTATTTTACGTTTACTCGGTGTAACATGCATAAAATAATACCTGGAGGTAGTCGGCGCAAGAAGAGACTATCTCCGTGCTATGTTGTGCGCGTAAAATGTTTTACAACATTTAGCCACTAATAACGTTTTCGTCTCTAATTTTAGCCCAGTATTCTCGCTCGTGGTGGGCATATTATACGCCGGTTTTGGACATCCTGTATATGTGGCTGTAAATGTGACAAAAATTCTTCAAAAATTTCTTCGGACATGTGAAAATTCTAGAAAATTATAATTTTATTTTTCCTGCGATAAGCAAAGAGGTGATTAATATCACCGAAACATCTTCTTTTTAAAATTACATCATGAAGCCTCATCTGACGAGCTACTCATAATTGTACGACACTGTACTGTAGCACATACCGACCGACCTTCCGGATAGCTAGGTTGTGTGAGGCGCGAGTAGGATGGGGGCTACACCGTACGCCCAATTTTTGAAACTGTCGGAATAATTTTGTTACAGGAATGTTCGACACGATAGCAAGTAAGCAAGTAACGGAATTGTGAAAAACCAACTTTTTAAACGACCATAGTTGCTATCAAGCGAAGATAAATCGATTCCGTTAGTAAGATGTAGCATCATTGCATTTTGTGTGACGTAACTATTGAGCAGCAAATCAGTGGGTAGTGTAATTAACTCAAACATGTAAATGTTTGAAGAAATATGGTGGCTTGGTATTTGAGTATTTAACGTTTTATTTAACTCAGAGCTATGAATCAAGTGCAGAATGCGTTGCTGATATTTAAAAACTGAAGTGAGATAATTTGTTACCCTGCAAAAATATGATATCAATACTTTATACGTAGAAATTAAATAGTAGATTTTATAATTATATCGCTCTAGCTTTTAATTTGTCACAATAGTACAATTCTAGCTTGGCTTTTCCACCTGGCTCCAGAATACAATGTTTTCTTACATTCTATATTTGCTGTTAAAGAACAACGCTAGAAAACATCCATAATAAAATTAAAGTCTAACATTTTACATTTTATAGCATCGTCCACGGGTCGATTTTACTATATAAAACCTTTCTAAAAATAATGTTTAATTAATATATAGTCAGTTTATCTTTCCTTTTACACTCTTTCGGGCGTGTGTCCGCGTACCGATCAAATTTTAAAAGCGAAGTACAAAAACGTAAGAAGATCGACACGAAAAAAGAATAGTGAAGTGCGTATGCAATTCTTCAAGGCGTAATGTGGGATGCCACAGAAATTCACTTCAGATTTGTACGAGAAAGTCAAAATTCGTAATAAGCGTGGACGAAAGTAAGCAGGCTTGCACGATACTTCTAATTTGTTTCGCCGTTAATGATTTTGCCAAGTTTAGCTTTGTATTTTTCGATTATATTTGTGTAAAATTACTGCGTGGAACTTTCTCTATGTTCGTGTTATTTATATCCGGCGAACACAACCTCTCATGAATGAAGCCAAATATTAATTGACGATTTCTTTTCAGTAATAGCAATCTTTGTTTCGAATAATGAGGCGTTGAAAATTACTGCTTTTTTTGTTATCATATGCGAATCGTTGAATAAAAAACAGTTCAGATATAAGTTGTGCTATATTTAATATTCTTTATGTGCCAACAAAAATTCGATGCTTTTTTGAGTCAATTTACAGATAGTAGGTGGGATTATGTGTAACCTAACCAAAACTAACCTCTTCCTCTCAAAATTAAAAGAAAAATAAAAAAGAATAGCAACATACATTTTATAGCCTAAGTTAAATAGGCTAATTAACAATGTGACAACATGAAACACGTTTCTCGTAATAGTACAGTACGTAAGTTAATATTTTTGTACAGATAATATATATTGACAAAAATTGTCATCTATCGGCAGGAAATTTTTCGATTTGGGAGTACCTTAATTGAGTTTTGTTAGCAACCATCATCTTTTAAAAATTAGGTCTGCCATAATCTTAGCTGTGAAACGTCTATATTGGCAGTGATATATGCATTTCGAATGAAAATATTATTCGATACAAATTCAAGAAATGATGACTTCGTTAGTATAACTTTACATCCGATTAATTTTTCTGATTTTGTAACACATAACCATGTTTTCATCATAAGGGTTATGTATTGTTACTTAAAATCACAATCTGCCATGTTATTTAAATGTTCCGTTTAACTCAGTAACCGGTAGGTGTGTTTAAATTAATCGTTGGTTACCACTAGTTAAACAACAGATTTAAGTTAACCATAACTCAAGAAACATAAAACACTGCTAACCACCACTTAAAATTTAATCAGTTAATAATCGGAACATAACCAGACATTGTGAAACCAGCCCTTAGTCTAGTAATTTTAGTATAATGATATTAATCCAAGGAATGAAGTTTTGTTTTGTGCGCGACTTTGGGTAAATATAGGGTAGAGGGAGTATCCTCTATACAGCTGCCTACGAAATTGTGTGTTCAACATGTGTCACGTGACTTTAGTGAAATATGTGCGGGAGAATTGCAATAATTGATTAGTAAACAACTATGTTGGGTTATTTTGGTATCTTATGAATATATGAACTAAGGATAGCATACTACCATTTTATCGCATAGTAAAATTGTGCAGAAATTTCAGAACGACAAATGTAAACAATGTTTGCTATGTTACTGTTTTCCTTAACACTGCTGTTTTTTTAGTAAAATGTAAATATTAGCTACATACTTACTATAGGCCGTTCACGATAAAGTGAGCACTGCGTACAGTTTTCTGTCAGCCATTTTGGAGCCATCTTTACTATTTTTAATATGAAAATTTCCGTGTAACTAAAAACCATTGTCAGCGTTTCAATACTCTCAAAAGTTAACATATGTTGGCCCAATAAAACATATTTTTAATTAATTACAAGTTTTCCTGAGTGCTCAGTTTATACTGAACAGCCTATATAAGGTTTTGAACCGAGATCTTGGTGACACCACACGACTAAATATATATTCTGGAAGGTACGCCATGAGTTTCAAACATCACGACTGCATTTTTACGCCAAGAAAACATAAATAAACAGCACCAGACTCTCGAGACCATGTGGGACATACACTTGTGACGTCATGTTCCCTCTACTATGTGTTACCTGTATGGTGCGCGAGGTGTGATCTCCGAGGGCATAGAGAGTATGATGAATTACGGACTAGAGGGCAGAGACAATATATACGGGATATTTAGAGGTTCTTGGTGCAGAAAGAACGTGTAGACGAAGCGTCATTAGAGGACGTGTGGTATGATATTAGAAACATATAAGAGAGCTAGCGTCGTCGAGGACGATTTTAATAATCTCTACAGGAGTAGAGAGACAATGATCCTGCAAGTCGAGCATGGTTCTTTTATTCGAAACCGTCGTAACTCCGACGTATCGGTAGAACGACGCTAGTGTCATGACGGCTGCGCGAAATTGCGAACATGGATCGTTGTGTCACAACGCTTCTGTCAGAATTATTGCGTCAAATGAACGACGGTTCCAAAGAGGAATATATGCAGAGGTTGGTACTAAATTTGCAGTAGTTATGCGTTATTTTGGTGTGTTGGAGAATCTGCTTTCAAATTTCAGCCAATAAAAAACCTCTGTGAACAAAAATGTTGAACATCTGTAGCGAGAAAGACGTAACCTGTATTTTTTTTACAAGTGACATACATAGCTAGTATTTTATTCACAAGTGACACCTTAATTTATTAAACGTGTGAACAGAACTTGAAGAAACTGTGGTCAAGTGGCGATATTCTGTGGCAGTCGTGTGGGTTTTGCTGTTAATATTAATTTCATGAGTCAGTGTAAACGTCACTACAGTAGTAGGGAAATACCAGTATTTGACCATCGTTTTTTATATCTTCATTTGACTGTTTATACGAGTAATGTAAAATAAAACTTGGTAAATAAAGCTTAACACATAATTTTAACGTTTCAGTATGTATTTTATAAGTCTACGAATGATTTACAAAATTATTTTCTGTTATAGCATTTATAATAAATAACGGAAGACGATAGTTACTATTCTCCAGCCAATAAAAATATTATCTTAGATTTTAGGAAAATATATATTTTGTGGTCTCCTTTACCAGTAGATGTAAAATGTATGTACTGGGACAGAAGGGTGTGGGTTGCGGAGCCGGAGCCGCGGCCGCCATCTTGGATCCCGGCCGCCATCTTGGATGACGTCACCCGGCCGCCATCTTGGATCCCGGCCGCCATCTTGGATTACATTACTTCCGCTCGCCATCTTGGATTGCATCATTTCTGGTCGTCGGTCGCCATCTTGGATTGCATCACTTTTTCTAGAATTTTCTACTCTGTCATTCCATGGCTCCCCAGACCAACACCCCCTTCTCTAGAATTTTCTACTCTGTCATTCCATGGCTCCACAGACCAACACCCCCTTCTCGTATTCTAGAATTTTCTACTCTGTCATTCCAGCTCCACTCCACTCTGTCTATGATG
>PNEQ01116301.1:0-23891 GCA_003012365.1 Medauroidea extradentata | reverse complement strand
TTTTTTTTTCAATAAATTTTATTTTCATGAATTATTTCGACGTTACGTGACGCAGTTGTTTGTCACTCAGGTCTAAATTCCGGGAGGTTCTGGGCTCGAATTCCGTTAAAAGCTGCGTGCAAACGTTCAATTCTGACACACAAAAACTACAAGGCAGATTGAATTAGTGCAATTTACATGTAGTCTTTAAAAGGGGTAAAATTGCAGTTCGCTTTCTATTTAGGTTCCTCTACAATATCAGCTGACATATCGTCGGTATACTGCCAAAAGTG
Organism: Medauroidea extradentata; assembly: GCA_003012365.1. NCBI lineage: Eukaryota > Metazoa > Arthropoda > Insecta > Phasmatodea > Phasmatidae > Medauroidea > Medauroidea extradentata. Next base: position 23,619 of record PNEQ01116301.1, on the reverse strand, counting down.
ATTAAGTCATAAATGCTATTTCGTTTAAAAACAGTAATATATTTTAGATATTAACAAAAATGTGGTATGTTACTATACTGTGACACAACAGTACGAAACGACGAATAGACTTTAAACTTGGGCAATCGTTCGTGAACAACATATACATATTCCTAGCATTTTTATAATTTTATCTCATTTTGACATTGTCACTTTAGGCAGTAAACCGACGATATATCATCTCACAAATCTCAGGTTTGGGGCACCAAATACGTTTCCGCGAAACCTTAACTCTCTGAAACTTTGTAATGTCAATAAAGTTAAAGTGAATATTTTGACAATATATAATTGACGGCACCGTCCGTCACCAATGGTTGTGCACAGGGTAAACAGATGTTTCTCATTAGATTAACCTCTTACCTTAGATGTCTATAACTACCATAGAACGTCAAATTGGCAGTTTTATAAATAAGGCCCAGGCGAAGTCGCTGTTAGTGGCAGGGACAAACTTAAGACTGCTTTTCGCATGGACAGCTATAGCTACATAACCTTCTGCAGAATTAGTTCAACTAGCCGCTTGGACATTCTAACACTTGATGACTGAAGTACCAATCTTGTGTACAAAGAGGTTTTTCAATTAAAGTAACTATTATCAGTTACGAATAATACTCGCGAGCAAAGCCGCGGGGGACTGCTAGTATCATATAAATAACGATAGAGGGTTTGTCGAGTAATGCTTGCATCGTTTTATATATCATTCCATATCAATTTAAAGCTTCAAATACAGCTGTTTACTTGTGAAACAACATAAGTCAAATCTTTGAAATGAGCATTGTTCTTATACAGCAAGACAAAAACAGTTTTCATTGCAACCATCATAAAATAAATGTTATGAAGATTTTTCAGTAATTTTTTGCAAATTTTTCATAAGTAACTTTCAGAATTTCAGTTTTTTTTTTTTTTTTTTACTTCCTGAAAAGCGGACATTTTTTACTTATGTTGTTTCTCAAATGACCGTGTCTTATTTGACACTTGCTGTAAGTGGCTTAGTCGATAGTACAGAAGCAACTAAATGCAGGCCCATATCACTGCGTCATCGAGCAGCCAGTGAGCAGATAATGTCTGCTTGAATACACAGATGTTCTTGCAGGCTAGCCTACATGTCAATGAACCCGCGAATATTTCCCGTTTCTAGTTATTGTTATCCTTAATATCAATATGTTGCCGGAATTATATGGACCATAACATGGTTCTATGTGTTATAATAAAATAATCCTGAGAAATGTTTGTCTACTTACGTTAATATAACCTGAACTGAAGCAGATTATTTTTATTATTTCCGTTCTACGTCTTTTTAAATAACACATTACAAAAGGCTTCAAATATTTTAATATGTGCAACGTATAAGGGAAAGTTTGCCGTTTTTATTCGGAAATTTTTCGTTCTTTAGACAAGTTTTTTCTTTATTTTTCCGGAATTTGCAAAGTGTAGAAGCTCATATTACAAACTGAGCCAAAATGAGCAACTTTGTATAGTGCTCATCCATTCACCCATGTGGCTCTGCTGTAAATTACTTTATTGCCGAAATTCGGGCTCGCTTAAATTTTTTAACAGGGCCTGTTATGCTACAGCCCAGGAACCACATTTTATTTTACAGTTGATTGCTGTAATTAGCGTTCGCGAGGATAAGGTCGTTAAGAAAAAAGTAGAGACATAATTGTTGTACCCGAATAAGGAGCAGGGTTTGATTGGCAGGCTGTGTAATTAAAACCGCTTCTGAAACCACCCCCGTTAGAGGTGAGAATGTCGGAGTTCCAACAGCTGGTATCTGTCATGTTCAAGAGTGCGTTTTTAGGACGTGCGAGTTCCGCTGATACATCACCCGCTACGGTGGGAATTAACGTAGCAATTGTAAATCCCAATTCTTATCCTAACCGTAAGGCCGTCGAAGGATAAAAATGACGTACTCATGTTTCGATCTTCTTGGATCTCTTCAGGTAAGGGCAGGTTGCAGATTTCAGCGACTACCTTAGGACACGATTTACAGATTTTCATAAACTTAGAAGTTTGGCGTGAAAGGTACAAGAAACTTGACACCTTCACAGATGTGTGATGTCGCAGTTAACATTCTTCTGACTGTGCAGAGTCGTTTTTCGTTTGACTGTGCCGAATGCACGCAGCCAGCAGGGGCGTCGCATGGAGTGTTCCAAGGTGAGCGGTGCCCAGCAGTGACTATACACTGAGTTGTCTGAGGAACCATTTGACTTGTATAGTCAGGAACACTCCACAGCCAGTAGCGTACAAGAGGCAAGGTACGAATTATACAATAATTAGGGCCCGGAAAATTTCGCGGATTAAGTGACCTGCATGTTAGAATGCGCTATCCTATGTACACTCAAGCCCCGACCATTTATTTGTCCACTAGCTGCTACTCTGTGGAACAACGTACAATGAATGAATATACGGAACTTGAATATGGATAGGACAATGGATTCTAGCATGCAGGTAATTGAATTCGCGAAATTTTTCGGGCCCTAACAATAATAAGAGACACTGGATGATCGCGGAAATGTTTAAAATAGTCTCTAATAAACTGTATTACATTAACTGTGACACGTGTGAACAGTTTTGGGACAAATCACACACGCTGTGTATTCAAGCTGTGCAGTTCTAACTGAGCCTTTTGTAGAGAGAGAAAAATGCTACAAATAAACGATAGCCAATGTTGATACGAAACATTCAGTGTTATATACATCACGTTGGAGCCTAGCAAATAGTCAACTATTCCCGCGATTTTCCAGTGTCTCTAACTATAATATATACACCTTGGTCTCTGCAGCAACACAACTGCTCAAAGCGTATAGTCGCTGCTAATACCGCACGCCTTGGAGCACAGCCACGCTACGCCACTGTCAGCCAGTATCATACGCTAGAGTTGCCGATGTGCACGCAATGCACTGAAATACAGTGGTGTAAGGCATTAAAACACGTGCGACAATTGGTGGCTTTGTTGACAAGACAATCTTTAAATGTGCTCATTTGTCAGTGAACAGGCAATACATTAGTTTTGTACAATTAAAGATTTCAACAAGTCTGTTTAAATGTGTGATAGTAAAATCAGTCTTGTTGAAGTAACAGTGTTAATTTGTTTGGCTAAGTCTGTGTGGTTAGTTAACTGTCTTGGATTAAATACATCTTGAGAGTTTTAAGTTTTGCGGCAGTTGCGATGTCAGTCCTTGTTATTGTATCTGTGGAAGATTAATAATGGTACAGATATTCTTGTTATTTTTTAACGATTCTTGCAATGAGGGCGAGTTACAAACTGAATAAGTATTTTGGGCATACGCCATTACAGCAAATTCTGTGTCACAGATAACAAGAGAACACACACAATCAAAAAGACACGTAAACAAACAAAAGGTTTTTTTTGCAACTGGCAAACAATGGTAAACTAGTACAGTTCCAGAAGGAATTAGTCAATGATTTATACAAGAAAATACACAAACGAGCACCCAAGCACAAAAAAAAAACGAACAAAAAAACTCGCATTATTCCACAAAAGGAATTCCGTCAGTAAGTACGAAACAACAGACAAAAAAAAAGCGAACTTACAAAAAAATTGGATGTAGAAGACACAGCAGAAACACAGGCACCTTGAGAAAGCGAACGAAGAAACCAATAACACAGTAACTGTGAACAGCCGTGCGACAAAACAGATTATCTTGGTGAGGTGGGACATCAGTCGCCATACTGGATTATATTAATCATCGCTCTTTTTATATTCTGAAAAGAAAAGTGTAAAATGTGCAACTATAGTGTTAATTCTACTTGCCTTGCGCTACAATACAAGCATAGCTGTCGAAGTTTTAACGTATACTTAGGCTGCAATCAGTTCAGAAAATTAAGAATATGAAACAAATTGTATGACTGATTACGGCCTAAATATACGTTAAAAGTTCGAATGTTATGTTTCTACTGAAGCACAAGGTGAATACAATTAACGCTATAATAGCACATTTTGCTCTTTCGTTCTCAGAATTTAATAAAGCAACAAATAAGATAATCCGATATGGCGACCTTAAGTCATCTAGACGAAGAATTAGAAAGTAAATATGTTACTCTTTTCAATATATAGGCAGGCAACATGCATCGAGACAATGATTTACCGCAGGAAATGTTGACTTTGACAGGCTTCGATGCAATTTACTCATGTCCGACGTTCTTGTTTCGTTGTAGGTAAGTACCCATTTGACCCGTCGTTGTTGGTGTGTACCTATTTGACCGGGCCAATGAGAACTCTGCTGTGGCGTTACAATGCCACGACAGCCCGACAATACACCCCCGACGCCGGTGAAAATTTCTCAACAACCAATCAGAGGCAAGGTTATTCCGACCGTTATTGATTGCTGAGAAATTTTCGTCTGTGTCGGGGTTGTCCTTCATGATTCGTGAATAAGGTAAACCGTCCGGTTATAAAATGCATTGCTACCCTAGTTTGAAAAATATACTAGCATACACAATTTCTTGCAAAGTCCCACTGTATCAATATATTTGCTAGGATACTATCTCGTCCTAAATTGATTCCGCAAATTTTTTCGGTCTCTGCTTATTTCATATTTTCCTTGGCCACAGGTGGTATCGTGTGCGCGTGGGTACAATGGCGGGAGGGAATTCGACACAGGCTCGAAGACGGGCATTACTGGTGCTTTTCACTAGCGTGCACACACGGGCGGATGTAATGCAGAATCTGAATTGTAAATCTAAGTTACCGGGGGGCGAGGGAGAATTGATAAATCCCAGACAGGCGTTGTTAAGTGCGTCGGGCTGGTCTTTGATGGGGCGGGCACGCGAGGGGTCGGGCCCCAGGCCCGCGGCGAACACGGGCCCGAGTGTGTGGGGTCGCGACCCCTGCAGGTCACTGGGGGGGTCACCACGCCGCCTGCAGACACCCGTACTTGCACACTTTACCCTGCTTGGCCAGGTGCTCAGAAAAAAAAGACTGAGGCTCTGGTAAGCAACTATTGTGAATTGTACAGCCAAGAAATGCTTAAAAATCATATTTTGGCGTTACTATTTTATTATTAAGAGTTAGTCGTCCTCTTATGCGTGGATTTATTTTTTTATTTTTTTTACTTCACGACGGAAAATTCGAAAGTATTAAAATGGAGAAATAGCAATTGTTGTTACCTTTCAGTAGACATATAAGAAACGAACTAGACACTCATAACTATGTCTTTTTTCATATAATTTTACAAAAATGATTAATTTTTCTAACGTGTATAAAAAAGACGTAATTTTGAGATCCTGTTCACTTCTTGTACTTGTACTAAAAGGCAAGAGCAATTTTCGGCTGTGAAACAAAAATAGGCAAGGAAAACCAATAAATTAACATGTAGGAGGGAGACTAACTGTTAACACGGTTTTATTAAATCGCTTTCTAGTACGTTTGTTAGTCCGGTAATAATGAACTAGGATAACAATAAATAATTTGTTTATTTTGAGTTTTATTATTCGCTTCTTATCTATTTGTTGCACATTTTTCAATAGATTTTAAACTAACCTTTCTATCAGCTACACACCTAAAACTTTAAAAATAGCTCTGAACGAGATGGCAGTGCAATATAAGATAAAAAAAAGGTTGAAGGAATAATTATTTACATAATTTTAAGTATACCGATGAGCTATAGACTTGAAACTTTCAAAAAAGCTCAGAAAAGGACGACAGTGCAAACTAAGAGGAAAAAGTTTAAAACAAATAATTATTTACAGGATAAAAGAAGGTCATTTTTGACATATTCCTTTTTAAAAATACGTGATCGCAAAATTTTACACACACACAAGATTAAAAGCAGAAAATAATATTAAATAAAAAATTAGTACACAACATATTTAAAACGGACTAAAAAGTGCAAAATAAGTTCTCTTGTGGAAATACTTGTAAGATTTTAAACGTAAACCGCGGGGCGCAAGCAATTGATATTGGTAACGAATGTAGAGAGAAGCTGTCGTTGAGAAAACTTGCACAACTGTTAATATAATTTGCAGTGCAATAAAATAGTTTTTGATTCAGGTGAACTATTCATGCATCAATTATTTATTGCATGCGCCCCATGTTTACTATTTTAATTTTACACATATTTCCATATTTTATCCAATTACATGTTTTAGTCCGCTTTAAAAACGTGGTATACAATCTTCATTATTAATATATTTTCTTTGGAACTGTTTTATTTTCTCTGTAGCAAATAATCATTTTAATTTCAACTTGGAAATTAATGTTAAAAGTAATTTAATTTCAATACAGTTTTTGTTACAACTATTATATATGTTGTATACATGTATTGGTTAAAATTTAAACAAAACGTTGATTTTTCACGACCAGATGTGTTGTAAAAAAATTGTGTTAAGTGTTGGTGGAGTGGGTGAAAACCTTGTCAGGTGGACTTAGACCTTTGATCAATCACTTCCTGATTATGACGGGGTTAATACGGCAATATCCGCGAGGGAAACGCAAGTAGGAAATACGTATTGTTGTGCGAACAGTCACCAAGCCTGTTATAGCATTCGGGAGTATCCGGGTTCGATTCCCGGCTACGGCCATCCTGATTTCGGTTTTCCATGGTATCCCGAAATCACTCCAGGTGAATGCTGGGATGGTTCCTTAGCAAAGGCCATGGCCGACTCGTTCACCCCCCCTCCTCCCCGTGTACCGCTTATAAGGTCTTGTGCTGTTCGAGGTCACGCAAAACTAAAATTAAAAAAATAATTAAAATGAAATAACTAAAAGTTGTGCCAGTATTTAGCCAACGTTGTTCTTACGGTAATGCGAATGTAGATGGAACAATCTGTTCTGTAGAAAAAAAAACAGTCTGATCCGTAGAATGAGTATGACTTGTATGGTAATAGTATTCAACATTTTCTCTCTCTTTATAAGCCCAATGGACGACTTGAAAAGAGGCGGAGCTTCAGTCAGGTGTGGAAAACAATTCCTATCTCCATGGATACCGCAGCCGAACATAACCTTCATTTAGCTGTTTGCCTTCACATGTCCCGGATGAGATGTACGTCTAGAAAATTGATTATTTGTTTGGAATTTGCCGCTTTTTCGGGTAAACATTAATCTCATGTATTTGCGTATCTTAACCATGAAGTAGAAACTAATATTTTTTACACTTGCGTGCAAATCTATGAATGCGCGACATTTTTGCTTTCTGCAATTACCAATTAACAAATCAGCATGTTTGTAAACAAGCTTTGTTTCCCACAGTACTCTCCCCTGCGGTGACGTCAGGGGGCGTGTACTTCAAGTCGTCCATAACTTCCATTACTAGGGCCATGAACTTTTCGCGGAATGAATGTTGCCCCAGTTTGTTTCAGTGTCTTACGTCCACATATGCAATTTTGCTTCATGTTTATTGGCAGCGTATCTTTGTGAAGTGATATTTCTTATTTGACTGTGCCGGTCACAATATGGTTACTGCAACAACACAAGTCTATGATTTGCGGGTAGAACCTCAAGATATGCGAGTGTTAAAGTATCCAATCACTGACCATGAAATAACTGCAGATGCGTACGTAAGGCACTGAAACAAACTGAGCATAAATATTTTCGCGAAAAGTTTATGGCCTTATCCACGGTCGTAGAAGAACAGGTCTGGACACTCGCCTATCTAACAATGTATTTTGCTTGACTCCCTTGTTGTTTGGCTGTAGTTCGTCAAGTTACCGAGAATGTCGTACTTTTTGGCGCTGTAATCCGGGCGGTCGGACTAAAACTCCGTCCACTTTTTTCCACTGTTAAATTTATAAAGTAAATAAAGATTGCCGGTGCCTTTTCTCAAATTTGTGAACGAAGTAAGTATCTCATGCATTGATAAAAAATACGTTTTGATAAATTGTTTACCTTAGCGGAGAGGAAGTGGGAGGAGTTTAGTCCGACCGCCCTAACATCAGCGCCAATAAAACACAATATTCTAGGTAACTTGGTAAACTGCAGCCAAACAACAAGGGGGTCAAATATCCAGGCGAGTGTCCAGACCTGTTCTTCTACGGCCGTGGCCCTATCCATTATGATCTTTCATTTATTTCAAACAATTGCAAATAACTCGAATTTTTTTAATCAAATGCTTTGAAAAAATTTGAGACTGTGTGCAGTCATATGATACACACTTTTGCCAGAGCGTTTTTTTTAAAATAATGTACCGTTTTCTAGCAAAAACATATTTTGCATCATTTTGGCTTATTTAGACAACAAGTTATGTAATATTTCAGGGGCAAAAATTTAAAAATCCGTTTGGTGTATTCCAACATAGAAATTCAGTTGCAAACGATGACATGGGCGGCTTTTATGTAAAAAGAACCAAGCGACATTTTTGATTGAGTTGTGTACACAAAGTACATAACAACCTTTAAATGTGCTTACATAAATAGAACCAAGTACCATGTTCCTGTGCTACCTTCTGCAATGCACTGAACCAACCACCACCAATCAACTTAATTTTGCAAGGTGTTTTCTCAATTTAAAGGATGTGTCGCTTGGTTCTTTTTATATAAAACTGTCCAACGTGTTAAAACTGTAAGAATGAATTTTTGATGCACAGTATGTATTAATTTTCGTTTGAAAAAATTTCGAAACCGCTGCAAAACTAAAGAGCTAGGCTTTAAGAAGGTTTTTTTTTGTAGAGTGTACTAAGACGCTTATTGGCTACGCGAGGTTCTCGATACGGACATTATGTTTGATTGGCGTCTATGCTCTGTGGAGTGTTCTCAACTGATTCGTCCAGCCTTGTTTTGTAACTGATTGGGATAACGAATTTTCGCAATGTTATTGGCTTTTGCGACTTGAGCTCGACACACGAGTGTTAGTTTCTCTTCTGAACTTTTAGTTATTCTGCGGCAGTGGCCTCGGACATTTTCTAGGGGCCGGATGTTTTCTCTCTTGTTAGTAGTTTGTTCTCCGCCAAGCCGCCGCCCATCAAGATGCGCGCGTGACTCATCCTAGGTAACAACAGGTTTAAAGAGTGTTTGCACACCTGAAAATTGCGCAATGTTTATTTTATTTTTCAACGCGAGCGAGAACTATTTACGTAGTATTAAACCAGCAGTATAGTCCAGGTTCTCGTCTTCCTTACATAGGATCTGAAGTGTTTTCTTTGTGAAGCTAGCGGCATATCGAGTACGAAAGTAGCTGAGGCTTTGCTGTACTTCAAGTTATACATCAGACGTTTCAAGGAATAATTTGAACGAGTGACTCTTAGCATTGGATGGAGTTACGCAGAAAGCAGTGGCGGATTTAAGAGGGAGGGGGGACTACCGGGCTGAATGGGAAACTTCCCCCCCCCCCAAAATCGTGTTCAACATTATGTAGCGAAAAAATATCCAGTCGCCTCAAGGAAACTGGAGTTTTGTTCTATGATGATCCAAGTACATTTAATGTGCCCTATTTGTATGTATGTTATTTTTAATGTTGTGTCACAGTAAACAACCACACTTTTGAGAGGCTGGTATTTTTACAATCCATAAAGTTACGTAAGCCAGCTCCTCCCGAAATACGTTTCTAAATCCGACTCTGGCAGAAAGGAAACAATCCACAAAGTTATTTATTTTAAGAGTGAGTGAGAGAGATTTTGGTCAGCACTTAACATCGAGGTGTTTAGCGCAGGTGAGGGGTGACATGAGGTGAGATGGCAGTGCTGGAATGAAATAGCAGGGGAAACGGGAGATCCCCGAGAAAACCCGCCGACCAACGGCATCGTCCGGCACGATTCCCCACATGCGAAATTCCGGGCACCAACCCCGCCGGGAATCGAACTCGGATCGCCTTGGTGGGAGGCGAGAGGTCTGACCCCTTGACCTCCGCGGCCCCTGATTTATTTTGAGATAATCATTCAACGTACAATAATAAGTTTAAGAAGAATATCCTAGAAAACGAACAAGTATCAAATTATAATATCTGAAGAAATAAAAAAGAAGCAAGAAAATGCTGTTTTTAAGAAGTTTATGTGGACACAGTAGACTTTGACGTTGAATATATTAGCTCCAGTAATATGTAGAATGGTACCGTTCTGCTTAACTCCATTCATTTGTGCAACTACATAACTTAATTAAACTGCCGCCATTATTTTTTAAAACCGTCATGATATATTTTTTTTATATTCAACAGGCATCCACAGATACTGGACTAAGCAATTATTAAAAAATAAAAAAAATTTTAATAACATAAAAATCTAGTAAAGTTGTGTTGCCGTGACTGATTATTAACATGAAATATACCAGTATAACACTAACGTTCTACGAATGTTTTATTATTTCAATCTTAGATTTATGGAACGAAATATAGTGCTGTAGTAGCATATGTCTTATGATATGCTATTCAATTGCAAACTCGTATTGCAAGAACTTTCATATTACCGAGGCAATGGTTCTCGTCACTAAACGCAGATAATTTCCGTGGCACAGTCAACGGGCTAGTTACTGCAATGTAACCGATGTTAGCTTTTCCTTTGGCTATCATTTTTTGGGTTTTACGTATAACTGAAGTGAGTGGGTTTACTGACGAACTCTGACGATATTCTATTGGGTGTTGTGGCAGTCGGTCGTGCTATATGACCAGTTATAACTGTGAAGCTGCTAATTTGCCTCCGGCTAGGAGTCGTCAAATACACTCGGCTGTAGTGAATGAGAGCCGAATACTTAACTACCACAAGAGAGAACCTACTTTCTACTCAAGCAACTCAAGTAGTTTCGTTAAATGGCCGTACACTTAACGTTTTGCAGTTTTGTCAAACACTTATATCCGGCTATTTACCTCTAGTGTTACGTGAGTTGTGGTTTCATAGACTATATCTAAGAATGTAACTTTTCCGTTACTAAAGTTTCTTCCTAGTAATTGCTTTACATGTCAGTAGCGTCTCCTGAACAAATGTGGTAGGCGTGTTGTAGTTAATAACTACAGTATTTCAAAGTTATATAGGGCAACACATGCAACCTCAGACAACCAATAAGCGGCGAAGTTCGTCCTCATCAAACGAACCGCCACGTCATTTCACGTCTGGATTACTATTTAGTCTGTGACCCGGGCTTGATTCCCAGATTCTGCCATCCTTATTTAGGTTTCCCGGGGTTTCCCGAAATCGCTCCAGGCGAATGCTGGGACGGTTCCTTAACAAAGGCCATGGCTGACTCCTCTCCCAGCTCCTGTCATTGTACCAAGTTGTGCGTGTAACTGTCTCTAATGACTTTGCTGTCGACGAGACGTTAAGCCCAATAAAGAGAAGAAGTAAGTAAATAGACTAACTAGTGCCTGGAAAAATTCGCGGGTTCCCTGACCAATAGGCTAGCCTCCAAGATTGTATGTTTTCTCAACCAGACAGCAGCTGCTCATCAGATGCTCGCTTCCACGGTCAAATGGACATGTGATTAGTTACAGTATTGTTATTGGCTCAGCGACTTCCAGAAGGTGGCAAATAAGTCAAGGACACGAACGTGCAGTTGCTGGAAGTGTAGCTTGTGTCGGAAAGAAAACGCGAATTTTTCAGAGCCCTATAAATAACTAATTGTGTGCCACCCTCCTACTCGTCAGAGGTCCAGAAATGACGGAGCAGTAAGGTCGACCTTGAAGCGCGCATCAAATGCCGCATCGCCCCAACGATCCAAGCGCTGAACTAGTGTGCAAGATTCTCGCCGATATATTTGTACTACGGGACGCTAAGAGGTGACCATATGATTTTATCTGTGCAATGCTTGTAGTAAAGTTCAGTGCGCATCTATATCTGAGTTTCACGTACATCCGGTTAGTAGATTTTAAAGTACCACAGTCTGGAAAAACTGTTTTTATTTATGTTATAAGTAGGGCTAGGAATATTTCGCGAGATCAACGACCAACATGCTAGAATCCATTATCCTGTGTATAACGAAGCCCTACCATTTGTCCATTACCTGCTACTCATTCAGACAGCAGACAATGAACGAATAGACGGGGCTTGAGTATGTATAGGACATTGGATTCTAGCATGAAGGTCATTGTACTCGCCAATTTTTTCTAGCCCTTGTTATAAGGCTTCAAAACAATGTTTTTAATGAGCATGAATGCACGACGCCTTGTCCAAAGTGTGTTTTCTTTTAGCACATAGACACAATGGACATGTGTGGAATAGTTTTGTACAAAAAATATATTTACGAACTCATTGCAACGCATTTCATGTAAGTGATGGTCGGCGCGTATCAAATGTCTAAAGGTCAGTTTACACCGAAAATATAACTATAACGATGTTACTTACAAAATGTTAGTTATCGACAAATTTTAAGCTGTGGTACACTTTTATAACAATGTTGATAGCAAATGTGATTACTGAAAACACCAATGTTACTAAAAAAGTTATAAGAATGATGAACAGAAGTTAATAACTAGAGCCACGATTTTATGGCGAAAAGATTTTTGCAACGTTTGGTTTCCATGCCTTATGTTCACATCCGCAACTCTGTTACATGGTCAGTGATTGGACGTTTTAACTGTCACACGTCTTGAGGTTCTACTGACAACTCACAGACGTATTACGTCACAATATCCTTATTGTTATTGGTGCAGTTAAATGAGGGGCCGTGTCTGAGCAAAGACGCGCTGACAATAGCCGTGAAGCAGAGCTGCCGACGTGCACGCGAGGCACTGGAACAAAATGTTGCAAAAATGTTTTCGCGACAAAATCGTGGCTCTATTAATAACAATAATGCCTAAAACATTGCTGATAACATTGCTAACAACATTTGTTACCAACATCCTTTGATCTAAGCCGCCCTAGAACGGGTCGGAAAAATAATGTTATCAACAGTGTTGGTGACAACATTAATAACATGTTTCTAAAATAAATAACTTTTATTGCTAGAAAATGTTTTCAACAATATGTTAGTAACAAATGTGATAAATATGTGTTATTAATATTAACAAAGTTAATAACAGAATGTTGGCAACAATGTTGATAACATGATGTCACCAATTTTCAAGCATTTTTACAACATTATTAATAACTTTGTTGAAAGCACGTGTTGTTAGAATGTTATCGTTGGTGTAAAATAGGCTTTAGAATTTACAGAATTGTTATCAACATTGTTGTTACAGTGTAACTTGGCGTGCTCGGGGCGACCCTAGGTTTAACACCGTGTGACAACCGAACAAAGAATAAACGATGGCTGTTAGAACGGATGGCACAAGCAACCATTGCCAGAATAATCTCAGCATAATTTACAACGTCGGTGCAATGTTCGTAATCCGCTCCCGGCTTGTTGTGTTGTCAGTAAGCAACAAAAGCCTCTCCAGCCAATCATATTCCTCCACTCATTATTGCATACCTGCGACCAGTATTCTTCTCCACCGCTACCCCCCCCCCCCCTCCTGCATTCTCACTTTGCCTGGTCTTTGCGTTCGTGGTTGACCTCACCTGTAGGCCTCGGGGCTATTTATTTTCTATACGAGTGATTCTTTCCTGAAGGACATGTGTTTTACCATAACCGTCTTCAGGTTCGTGACAACAAGGAGTTGAGCCCTTAAATAAACATGGTTGGGGGGAAACAAATTATATCTCTCGCCAAACTTGTATTTTCCCACATGTAGCTTCATTTCATAATTATATTGGTTTATTTGTCAGTAGTAGAAGAAAATGTTGGCCACGGGCGTCATGGGGTCAGACCTATCCGGGTTTTCTCGGCGATCTCCCGTTTCTCCCGCCCTTTCATTCCGGCACTGCTCCATACTCACCTCGTATCACCCCTCACCAGCGTTAAAGACTGCAATGTTAAGCGCTGACCAAACTCTCTCACTCACTACTTAATGTTATGTTGTTTTCCGTTACTGTTTGGAATAATTATTTTTAATTCCATGATCTTATAGGTCGTATAGAAATGTAATTTATTTATTCAGATATAAAGTGTAAAATGCAAATAAGTGTCTAGTGTCTTATTTCCGCGTAAATTTTGCTAAATACCTTTAATGTGAAAGGGCGGACTAAATTCAGCATAGTAACATGAAATCTTACGTGGCGTGTGACCAGGCCACAGATCTGTGTGCAGAACTCCGACCGATGGAAGTTTTACGAAAACTGTTGAACACGTGAGTGATGTCTACTTAGCGATACAATTCCAAGAACGTTATGTGTACCTATTTCAGGTCCCCCTATTAATTTTTAAAGCTAAATTTTTCGTTGACACAATTGTGCAAATGCGTCTTTAAGAGGGCTTGATACATAAGTCAACGCTAAAAGCATTAATCTGTAACTGTAGGTTTATTGAAGCCAATTTGCGAAAGTTAAACAATAGCAATCCTAGACAATAGTCTTAGCCAACGTTTTAAACAAAATTGTTTCCCGTGTTACGAACTTCTGAGGCACAATCTCTGACGCCGGAACCTCGTGCATTTAACTGCGGCGCAAGAGATCACGCGTAACGAATTAGTAATTCTGGACAAATATTTACTCATAAAGTAGGCAAATACTGTTATCTAGGATTGTCATTGAGTCTTTTATCCATATTGGCTTCGAAAAAAGCGAAGAAATCAATTTATGTTCTCAGCGTTTATTTATCTACCATGCACTCATGAACCATTATTTCTATTGCTTTCAAGGAAATTATGTTTTTAATTCTTAAACGATAACAGGTGTCTTACAACTGTTGCAGTTTTGTTAAAAATGGTTAGTCTTAATTTTTCTACATAAAAATTGCATAGATTTGTCAATAATGAAAAGTTCCTTAATTACATAGTTAGCTGAAACCAATGTGTATTTTGTCTTGAAAAAATTAGTTAACATAGTTTTTTAACAAAACTTAGTACCGGTTTTTTGAAATCTGCTCTCATTTAGGATTAAAAGTAAAACTATCTTAAAAGCAGTAGAAATCACGACAAAGATTTAAGCGTGTAAATTACAACTTTATCTTTAATATTACGTGGTAAAATTGTAGGGTGACCACTGAATGCCTATTAAGGCATTTTTGAAAATCCACTTAGGTAAGGTCAGCCAAAATTTGGCGTATGGAATATAACCTGTGGTAAGTTTATCTGTGTTCGATGACCACTCAGTCAACTACTAAAACTAATATTATATTTGAATTTAAACGTAATACGTGCAAAAGTGCAAAGAAGACATTGTGGAAACAGCATTTACCAAAATGTTTACCATGTGGATAATATGTACTTTTTTTTTTTGGGATTCCCGTAAATTTAAAACTTTGTATAGCATTGCTGGCGGTTGTCAAATCATGGTAATCGACAACACCTGGTGACGTGACTGAGATAACCTACCCTACTCCAGCGAGTGAGTTTTCATAAGCGTCTATAGAGGCAAGTTGTCTGGCGAGAAGACAGCACACTAGTTCAGTGACTCGCACCTATAGAGTCTATGGTGAGGCGTGGTACGCACCCTACGTGGGCCTTATTGCTCCACACGTCTAGGCTTTGATCGCGCAAAATACGAACACCCAGAGCGCCTCCTGCATCGGACGACTTTGTGCGTTTGAGATACAGAAGCAAAATATCTGTAAGAACGACACTGACAATAGCTAGGGCCTGGTAGTTTTCGCGAAAAGATTTTTGCCCCACGTTGTTTCAGTGTCTTACGTGCACACATGCAGCTTAACTTCATGATTATTGGCAGAGTGTTTTGTGCATAGTTGTTATTCATTTGACTGTGCCAATCAGTACATGGATAAATGTGACACATCACGTCTGTGATTTGCGGGTTTAACCTCCAGAAGCTGGGTGTTACGGCATCCAATCACTGACCACACAGCAGAGAGACAGGTGCGCACGTAAGGCACTGAAACAAAGTGGGGCAAAATCTTTTCGCGAAAACTACTGGGTACTAACAATAGCTTCTATCATGCGCCGTTTCTGTTGTAACTACACTGCATAAAATGATTTGTAAATTTACTTCACGAACTGACAGGAGTGTTAATAAATATGTATGGTATAGGTAGGAATAGGAAAATTTCGCAAATTTAATTATCTGCACGTTAGAATCAAATATCCTGTGCATAGTCAAGCTCCGACTATTTGTCCACTAGCTGCTACTCTGTGGAACAGCAGACAATGAACTAATAGACAGGACAATGGATTCTGACGTGGAGGTAATTGATTTCGCGAAATATTCCCATCTCTAGTTATAGGTCGTTCGGGACAAAGTGAGGACTAAAGATTTAAGCCGTTATTGCATATAATTTTAAAGTAGTTGCCTCACTCGTACGGTTGATAGCGGATTGTCTAATGTGGTTTGGTGGATTTTCCTATTTAAATTCGACTATACTGAAAATAAAATCAACTGTATTAGATATATTGATCTTTATATAGTTAATTGACTTTTTTTTATCAAACTATGTAGGTTCTTACAGGCGGCACAATTTATTTTAAACGCGCAAACACCAAGGGACGTGTCGCTAGCTGTTACACGCGGAAAGATACAAACTGGCTGAAAATAGTAATTTGGCAGGGTTTCTTTTAACTGCTCGCTTTATCACAACCTACCTATAATAGTTTTTTTTTTCAATACAACATTCGTACTGTTCTTATACTTTTCAATACAACATTCGTACTGTTATTATACATAGTTTTGATACACACATTTTTGATACACTGACGTTACCCGACTCGTATAGTAAAGTGCTCAACAGTTGCTGTATTTACAAGCTGAAGTATCGACAAATGTCCTATACTGTGATTGGGGTGAAAAACTTCTATTACTGTTCGGAAAGTTTTTCATAACATAAATTACTTTAACGGATCACTCCACTATTGCTGGGGAAAATGCAGCTATTTTGTAGAAGCACACTTGGGTAGTTAGTATCAATCTCGATACTATATTGCATGACATAGATGTGTGAAAAAGTTTTTTATGTCTGGATATAGGGAGTGTTTTTTTAACTAACGTAATGTTTTGAAAATACTCGACAACCATCCTCTTAAGTTTATTCTTTTGAAGAGCAGTGAGGTGGGAATACGTTTAGTATAGTTTCACACCGAAAACAACACGTATTTCTAACCTTCTACGAAGATGTCCATCAGACATGTAAGCAGATAGACGGACTCTTGAAGCATCGTTGGATCGCTTGATAATATGTTAAGCGTAAATCCCTTGACTTGCACATATTTATTTTCAGGTGTTTCAACTTTATACACATTTGGCTGGATGAGTGCTTTCATATACCATTCCATAGCGTATCAACTTGTATAAGAAGGACAAGTTTACATATTGGTTCATAACAATTACGCCAACCATTTATAAATATTAGCAGCCTAACACTACTAAGGGAAGAAAGTTGGGGCCTATTTGCTGGTTTTGTACAGTATTGACAATTCGCTGGTTTTGTACAGTAGTGACCATGATTATCTTGATTTTGAAATGCCGTAAGTGAACGAGTGTAGGACGGGATAATAGTATTTAATGATGTTAGTTTTGAGTACCAGAACCTTGTAATGGGATAATAAATACTTAAGTGTATTTTTCATGTACGAGTATAATTAAAATATTTAGTGTACAAAGAGAGAGAGAGAGAGAGAGAGATTTGGACTGCACTTTACATCTAGTTCTTTAGAGCTGGTGACATGAAGTGAGTATGGAGCGGCGCCGGAATGATGGGCGGGGGAAACAGGAGATCCCCGAGAAAATTCGCTGACCAACAGCGTCGTCCGGCACGATTTTCACATGCGAAAATCCGAGGACTGAGCCCACTGGGAATCAAACCCAGATCGCCTTGGTGAGAGGCTCATGGTATGACCATTCAACCTCCGCGAACCTTTTCTTGATAAAGAAGGGAGAATGGAATGTATGGTGACTTGGTTACCAGTGTATATACGTACCACAAGCAACAAAGACTGTGGGAACTGCTTGGAACGAGGCTGTTCACCTCTGTCGTCATAGTAAGATATTGATCTTAAAATTGCTTGACAATATTGCAGACTTAACATTCACAAATTGAGGATAAAAGTGGTGTCTTCGGTCGCTGAAAATTGCAGGAAAAAATAAAAGGCTGGTAATTCTTGAAGTTTCAGCTATTTATTCAAGATCCCGCATGAGATAACTCGAGGTTATTACCTCGACCTGTAAGTTATAGTTATTTATCACGGAATTCCGCTTTAGAAAGCAAACTATTAGGATCGGTTTCATGGCATAATAATGACAAGATAAGACAGGCAAACTTTATCGGTCGTGTACTAATAACAATAGATATTTTACCTGTTAGAAAAACACAGACTGTGTAGTACACTCTGAACCGTATTCTGTGACCATCCATTGATTACCAATCGTTTCCGGTTGAGCTGTTCCAACAAATGTAGTTAAGTTAGTGGGAAAAAACATTGTTAATAAGCGAGTATTCGCTTGTTCATATTCTGAATGCCTGCATTATAAATAAGAAGAAAGAATATTCACTAATACGGATTTGGGATGTATCGTCTACAACATATTAAAATTCCGTTTACAAAAATGTTGTGAGCATAAATTTTATATGTACAGACATGCATGCGTGCTAATTGCATGCGTTTATACGTATGTATAATTATATGTGTCGATTTATATTTTTAAAAAGCAAAGGATTGTTTATGACCTGCAATATACGTAAACATGTTATTTATGAGTATGTTTATAATATTTGTCGTTACTACAAAACGAAGCATGATAAATTCAAGGGACAATTTGCGATAACATAAATTCGAAACCTTTAAACGTTGATTTTACTTTGAATTTAAAAAAAAATTAATTAACTCGTTCAAAGAAATATGGTCTCAGGAAAATGGTTCGGTACTCAAACAGTCTTAAGGTAACCGCCTGTACAGGCTACCAGAACGCCGAACACTGCTTCAGAAGGTAAGAGTTTTACTTGAAAATACCTCTTGTGCTTAGGTAATGTGTGCTAAGGAATAACGTCCTACAGTCTGTTCACTTTAAACACTCTCCAACACTTTTAATATCCAAATACTGTATTATATTTGGGCCAAAATGTTAAATTTTGAGACTGTAGGGGATGTTTACGTTAATTTTCCGTTCCGGAGAAGTCTTCAGGTAAAAAATATTAAAGATTATTGTAAAATGGCTGACTTTATTGTGAACACTATATAAGAACGTTGCAGGACATTGGCTTACTTCTAGAGCGTCGTAAGTCCTTATTTACTAAATATTATACTTCTGGTGAATTCGGTGCTAATTTTCATGGTGCTTCTAGTATTAAAATCTGCTAAATATACTATACGTTAGCTCTCTTCTATGCTCAAATTAAAAAAAAAAACGTCGTACTTATGGAGTAGCATGACTGCGAAAATTTTCTTTTAGCTTTCCTGTAAAATTGGCTGAAATGGACTTAGGAGGTTTTAGAAGTAAGACAACGATGTGTGTATTTCACGTCCTCCATCTCTCCAGCGCTTATTTTTTGCAACTGTGAATAAGTCGAAAATGGGTGTTTTCACGGTCCTTTTTAGTCACGTACCTGCTGGTGCAGAATCTTTTAAAAGTAATTCGTAGCGTTATATAAAAAAGTATCAGCATGTTCAGCACGCCATAACATAGCACGGTCATCAACTAATATCTCATAGATAGGGAAAGGAATAATTTGCGAGTTCAATGACCGACGTGTTAGAATCCACTGTCCTATGCATACTCGAGCCCCGTATATAGTTAATTGTCTGTTGTTCCGGTGAGTAGCAGCTAATGGACAAATGGCCGGGGCTTGTGTATAGATAGGACAATGCATTCTAATACGCTGGTTGTTGAATTCGCGAAATATTCCTTTCCTTACTCATTGATAAAGACCTGGAAATGTCACGGGTTCAACGACCAGCCGTCTGGACTCCACAGTCCTGTATACACTATGTCTTCATATACTTGTACATTGTCTGCTGTTCCACTGAGTGGACAGTTGTACGTGTGACAAGGTAGTGCGGGAGTCTGTGAGTGTTTCATTCAGCTTTGCTATTGGTTCACAGTTCCCAGGGAAGAGTTTCAGTAACAGTGAACCAATCGCTGAAGTAGTTCACATGTACAGAAGTTTGAAATCAAACATCTTCTCAAATGAATTCGCGAAATTTCCTGGCCTCTACTCATGTCCGCTGTCGGCGAGAAGGTTACACGTCAGTTCGGTTTCTTGTGCCTAGAGACTAGAAGGAGGCGAAATGTACAGCCGTTGTGGCCACAGTGCTTCCGCTGTTTTTGGCCTACAACGCCGAATTACGTCCTACCGGGCGTTGATGACCAAGGTTTTTATTTTACAGTTTCGTGATACGACATTATTAGTAGCTTGTTAAAAGTGGGGGCCGGGGTGGTCGAGGGGTCAGACCTCTTGCTCCCCACCAAGGCGATCCAGGCTCGAAGTTGAAAGTATTTCTCAAGTTTACTGCTGTGTCATACAGCTGTTGTTATAATGAATTGATTCGCATGAGGCTATGCTTTAACACTCAGCTCTTTTGACCATTAATTTTATTAAAAAATTAAAATACACATAACAACATTACTAGTTTCTGATATAAATATTCTCATATTTTTCCGATGACGAGAAATATTACTACCGCGTTTTTTTTATAACTAGCTTTCTTGTCTGTTGGCCTGTTTGTTTGTCTGTTCGGAGAAATTTTACAATTGATTTTAAAGTAACTTTCCGATGAGCTAGAGACTTGAAACTTTCAACGGAACTTAGAACGGGTGACAATGAAGTATTAATTTGTTTACTAGTCTGTCTATCTGTTTGTATTTCTGTTCGATACAAATTTTACTTGTTTAAAGTTATTCCAAAATTTCTTACAAACATGACTAAAAATAAGGAAATAATTACTTAAATAAACAAATTTTTGAAATATGATATTTTTAAAACGGACTAAGTAGTATGTTCAAACATTTGTACGATTTAAATCGAAAAACGTGGGACGCATGCAACAGGATAGTTCACCTGAGCCGCTGACAATTTTATTGCATTGCAAATGATATTACCTGCTGTGTGAGTTTCTCTCTACAGTCTTTACTATTATCTATTATATGTGCCCCATGTTTTTCTTTAAAAATATGATAGGTATTATCATTTCATATATTATTCTTAGCGCTTTAGTCCGGTTTAAAAGCGTGGTATGTTAATTTTCTTTATTTAAATAATTATATTGAGTAATAGCCCAACATTTTCATTTCTGTAACTCTTTCTGCTGAATTTGATTCAAATGAAAATTTGGAACCTAATGTAAGCTGTTTTATCCGCGTGTCCCTCGAGAAAAATGTTTGGTAGATTCAACCGCACATATGTTCGTATATGGCGAAACATCCGTGTAATCGTTGAATCAACCAAATATATGTTTGCCTGGCTGATTTTGTTACCTCAACAGGAGGTTTTTAGCCCCGTTAAACATGAATTTCGTTAGGCCAACAAAAAAAATTGTTACGCTTTTCACAGATTGTTCAGCCATCAAAAATGTTGTTGGATAAAATATATTTTTGTTTCGCCTTATACAATTTTACGTATGGTTAACTATAGCAAACCTTTCTCTCTGTGTATATTTGATATGATTTTCCATACTTATTTTGCAACTATTATTTCATGTCATAACAAAAACGTATGCAAGATACTGCAAATGTATAAAATAATTTCGAACCTTGAATATCTGTGAGAATTTCTGGCCCATAAACGCAAGACTTCCAGAGTTGCACAACTTCAGCGGAGGATTTCTCGCGTTAATCCTCATCGAACATACCTTGTTTGCACGGGAGACGCGTGATATATATGGACTGTCACTACGCTGGCTGACTTATTGCCTGTGGAGACAAGGTAGGTTTACGCAAGGCTAACCAGCCCCGTAAGCCATCCTTCCTGGTGTCTGCGAGATTGCCGAGTGGCGCGAGGGGAAATAACAGAAGCCCAGCTGAACGCTTGTTTTGACGCATTTTATAGGAAACAAAACCGCGTAGATGTATGTAAATAAGAACCATCTTCCGCATATATTTTGTGCAGGGTGTACCGGAAAAGAAAGTTCGTTCTGAGAGTGTTTTACAACTGCCATCCGTAAGATGGTGGGGACTTGGGACGTGTGGTTGTTTTGGACGTTTATAAAAAGTGTATTCCTCACATATGGCAGCCCTGAGTAAATTAATTTACTTACGATAGACAGTGAATGCCCACCACATTATTTCTTATATAGCTGACACAAGTTTTAAATATAGTCTACATTGAGTGAGTAATACTGCTTAAGGTAATGTGTTTACTCAAATACATAGGATCAAATAGCGTAAAAGAGTGACTCAGACAAGACATAGGTTTAAAAAATGTATTCGTTAAGTGTATTTTTTTGTGTTTCCCAGTTGTGTACATTTTTGGACATTCTGTATTTGAATGATTCGTTATATACAGTATATATATATATATATATATATATATATATATATATATATATATATATATATATATTACACACACAGGGTGTTCGAAAAAAAGTGTGCCATATTGCAGGAACAGGTCATACACACCAAAAGAAAGAAACAATGTCTAATAAACCTAGCACCTAAGTTGCACCCTTTAAGAGGTATGTACACATTGTGAAAATAACAATAGGAGGTTCCATTGTGGTTCCCTCGTAATGAAATACGTGCCATATTGCAGGAACAGGTCATACACACCAAAAGAAAGAAACAATGTCTAATAAACCTAGCACCTAAGTTGCACCCTTTAAGAGGTATGTACACATTGTGAAAATAACAATAGGAGGTTCCATTGTGGTTCCCTCGTAATGAAATACGTGCCATATTGCAGGATCATGTCATACACACCAAAAGAAAGAAACAATGTCTGATAAATCTAGCCCCTAAGTTGCACCCTTTAAGAGGTATGTACACTTTGTGAAAATAACAATAGGAGGTTCCATTGTGGTTCCCTCGTATTGAAATACGTGCCATATTGCAGGATCATGTCATACACACCAAAAGAAAGAAACAATGTCTGATAAATCTAGCCCCTAAGTTTCACCCTTTAAGAGGTATGTACACTTTGTGAAAATTACAATAGGAGGGTCCATTGTGGTTTCCCTCCCTTCATTTACATTAACATATCTAGCTGAAATAAACTGTTCTTTTCGTGAAATGTCTCGTGTCACGTCAGCTACTACATTAAGTCTTGAAACTATAGCTGACTGTATCAATTCTCCACACAACACAAGAATGGTTTCATTTTGTATAAGCAGAGGTGTGAACTAACCTCTAGTTCCTCCTGATTCTTTAAATGTTTCCTCAAAATACCATCTCTATTTATAGCCCAAAAAGAAAAAAAGTGCTCTATAGTTATCGTCATCGATCTGTATAATCCAAACAATATTCAAGGTCACAAGATTAGTGAGATTCCTGTAATACCATTTCCTGCTGACTACAGAGAACCCTTTTTTCTACAATTGGCCTTAATGTCTGGCGAATCTCAGTAGCTATAACTTTCCTACGAGAACAAAGAAGAATAAGAACTAAGTTGAGTTCAGGTTAGGTTAAGTAGAGTTGAGGTTAGGTAGAGTTGAGGTTAGGTAGAGTTGAGGTTAGGTAGAGTTGAGGTTAGGTAGAGTTGAGGTTAGGTAGAGTTGAGGTTAGGTAGAGTTGAGGTTAGGTAGAGTTGAGGTTAGGTAGAGTTGAGGTTAGGTAGAGTTGAGGTTAGGTAGAG
>PNEQ01116300.1:0-23892 GCA_003012365.1 Medauroidea extradentata | reverse complement strand
TATTCCACTCCCATGCGCTTCGCTGTTACTTCCTATATGCTGCACATATGAGTCAGCACATAGTCGCTTGTTCCCCTGCGTCCATCCTCGCTACTATTCCACTCCCCTGTGCCACATTGTTACTTTCTATATGATGCACTGGTGAGTCAGCACATAGTCGTTTGTTCCTGTGCATCCTTCCACGCCACAATTCCACTCCTCTGTGCAGCGTTGTTACTTCCTATATGATGCACAGATGAGTCTGCACATAGTCGCTTGTTCCTCTGCATCCGTCCTCGCCACTATTCCACTCCCCTGCGACGCGCTGTTACTTCCGTACGCTCGCCACAATAAACTGAGCACTTTCATAATCCTAACTACTTGTTTCCTTACAGCAGATATGTTTGTTCTCGCCCACATGTTTGTTTAAATGCAGCAGTGATAGTATTTAACACGGTTCACAGACTTTATTGCACTTAGAAGACAATAAAATAAAATATTTACCATTTTAAAATTGGTCGCTACAAAACAACACAATACTACACAGATAACCCTTATCTACGCTCTAAAAATAGTTTGTTAACTTGCTGTTACGTGTGTATAGGAACGTTAAAAAAGTAGGTATGATATAATTGTTTCCCAGACATCTATGGTAGCACTCCTGAACTGTTTCATAAACCAGTCAAATACGTACTGAAGTTATCAGACTTGTATTATAACAAGTGTAACAGTTTGCATATTTACATGGCTGAAGTATGGTAACTGTTCCGTACTGCGTTTTGGTCACTTACTTCCTAAACATTTTAGGAAGATTTTTTAATGTGTATAATATAGTAGCGAATGTTTGATTGTCGTCTATGTATGCCTATACTGTTCCTTCGATTGCAGTGATACTTTGATGAGCTGTGGGTACACCTACGAAATTTTCTGTTAAAACAAAAAAAAAAAACTATTTTTGAAAAGGGAGGCAGCAGTAGTTAGTGGGTCAGAACGGGGTACCAAATAAATTAGTGGAGAAAAAACCTTGGTGAGTTTTGCGTGCGCCCACGAAGGTTTCTGCCAAAAAAAAAAGTTCTATGCTTTGTTGGGAGGAGAGGCAAATTGGGCTAATGAGGAATAAAGGTTTACATAAAAAAATTTGTTAGGTATTTTTAAAAACAGTCATTAATGAGAAGGGACTCGAAAATGTCGCGAGATAAATGACCTGCTTGTCCTGTGTACACTGAGGCCCCGACAATTTGTTCATCGGCTACTGCTCCACCGAGTAGCCAGTTTCATCCTGTAACTGATAGTAACGGAATTACATTCTTGCATTCTCTCAAGTTTCAAATACAAATAAAAAAATCTAGCCAGATATAGAGGTTAACATAAAATATTCAGCATTAAAGTACTTGTTTGTGTTGTTACAAATGTATCGTCTTGATAATTTTTTGTGTATGTGCCTGGTTATTAGTTTGGATTTTCTGTCAGGATTTACTTCGTAATTTGTGTTTCTTTGTGTTGCAACTTCACAAAGTTCCTTGAGAGGTGCTGGTTTCGGTCTCCTCTGTTGCCATGTGACGACGAATAAAACTGCAAACGTGAATACCCTAGCCTTCTCTCAACATGTCACTACACGTAGTCACCACGTTACTGTTCTGTATCAGCAGACTGTGGAACAAGTGAAGAATATACTTTATTTCTGCTTCAAATTCTAAATGTCCTGTCACAAGAGACCAAATTGAGTTCCTAACATCAAAATGATCAATCTGAAAGAACGAAATTCCAAAAATTTTGCTAGATTTTTATGAGCGTCGCTCCCATTGGTTGCTAGTTTTAACTTGATACTTCACGCATTTCGCGTGGCTATAAAATATAACTGAAAGACTTGCCATCCAAGCTAAAAATACCCTTAGTAAGAAATTCTCCAGAATGTAACCTTATAAATGTGTTAAAGCGGGAAGACGGAGACCATTTAAAAATTCAATCGATCCAGTCAATCTTACATCGGTTTTCCGTGTGTTTTCGAAATAACTCCTGACGAATGCTGGGATGGTTCATTATTCCAAGTAAATAGCAGCTTCATTTAATCCAATTTTTGATCTGATAGCATCATATATTATAACTACCTCGTCAACGAGACATAAATGACATATCTGTCTACAACAAAAATATAAGAAACTACTTCAAAATTATGAGGGACGATATATGTTGTCTCACGCATGCCTTAAAACATATTTATATACATACCGGCTCATAAAGAGCACTGAAAGTACTTTTTCAGATATGGTAACTAAACATGTTTAATAAAGTCATGTAAATGTAATATTAACTTTATTACTGTTGTATTTATTAGGTTCATCGCTATTCTTAAAATAAACACTTTTGGTTTATGTAATTATCTTTAATCTTATCAGGTTATCGACTTCGAACAACCTCGTATTTCGAAGATAGTTTGATCATAATCCGCAAACAAAATTCTAAGACCTTGCAAAGTTTGCTACGAGATTTCAGAAAGCAGAAAAATTCGTTAGTGAACTACTTATAATTAACTCAAATACATATTTAATCTGTCATAATTATCAAGTTCGTCTGAATAACTGATAAATTTTATATATTATAAAACACTTTATTATCCTTACATTTTCGAAAAACTGCTTAAATTCTAAATAAAACGTTGCCAACCTGAACCCTGTTTTATACATGTCTTGACAAAGCAAGTAACACTGTTTTTCAAAGTTAATTATTTGATTCCTCTGAATCAGTTAATATTCTTTTCTTGTTTATAACAGTTTTATGTAAAACTCGTGACCTGACATGTAAATATGCATAACCTATAAAAGCTATAAAATGTTCATCGTTGGAAAAGAATTGTCACAATGTGTGTATACAAAACTATTCTCGTGTAAATTTAACCATTATTAAAACAATTAAATTATTGCGTGAACCCGTCCTTATGTATTTGTCTTTCCTGGAAGTATAAACATTTTGGATTTGCTAGTTTTTCCAATAAAGGTGGTACATGAAGTGTCGGCAGTTTACCCGGTAATGGCTGTAGTCCGGCCAGCAATACGACTGTAAGGAAGTACGTAATCAGGCAGCTGGGTTCATAAAACCCCGAAGTAACTTGGACCGAGATTTATA
The DNA here is from genome assembly GCA_003012365.1 of Medauroidea extradentata. Classification (NCBI taxonomy): domain Eukaryota; kingdom Metazoa; phylum Arthropoda; class Insecta; order Phasmatodea; family Phasmatidae; genus Medauroidea; species Medauroidea extradentata. The sequence continues at coordinate 20,790 of PNEQ01116300.1, read as the reverse complement.
GTTCAAGTCGTATCCTCACTGCTCGACTTGACAGCGTCGACGCGTGAGGCAGGAAGTGTCCCAGTGGCAGGAAGTCAACTGCGGCGTATAAGTTTACGAGCGGCTTGCATACTGCATGTATCACGTGGCTGGGTCGTCAGCTGGCAGTGTGTGACGTCACTTGGCTCTGTGTTGCAGGCGAGGGTGGCGCAGTCTTTGACGGCACTGTACAGACCACTGTGGTGAGAGCCGACTCTGGACATGAGCTCAGGTAAGTCTGTCTTACTCTGCTCTCCAAGTTAGATCACTACATTTAGGTGAGCGCTTTAACATCTTACAAATACCGTCAAATGTTGGTACTTTGGGGTAACATTGACCTACTCAAGAACTGGAAGCCTTTATCTGAATGGATCAAACTTAAGGGTTTAAATACTTCACTATATGTACTTACTTCTTCATTACATTGTCCAAAAACATATACACACATAAAAAAAATATTACATCACCTCGGTTCCAAGATCGATTGAACACTGACTGATTATATTACATCAAGAGTACAGTTCCTTTGACTGTTCCTAGATGTCAGTAAACCTGCCCAAACATGTAAACTACCATACATGAGCAGGGCCTATTAGACGTAGGGCGTACGACAGCTGATCAGTTCCAGTCATTCCACCAGGTGACGTAATACTTGTTTTGTGTGTATATTGAGCCGATCAATGTTACCACTAGAGTTTAAAGTATTTGCATTTCACGGAATGGTCGAATACAGACACTAATATTTATGCAACGTGTTGAAAAGTCTATGTCTATATTTTGGGGAAAACAATCTTCACATCTGGAGGAACAGAGATGTTATATGAACATACGCTCGAAAACGCACTGTTTCTGTACTTCGGTTCTCATGGCTATATAGTGCATAGCACATAGGCTGGATCATGTTTCCGCGGATTACTACATCACACAACGCCTATCGTCCAATCAAACACGACTCACCTGGTATGAAGTTACCAATAATAGCTGCAATGGCACTCTACACTACAAGATCCTGTCAATACGCAATGCACTATGTACCGCATACAATGAGCTGTTATGCAGAAATTGTGATTTTTCGGACTTTCTTTCCTATCACATTTTTGTTCGTATAGATTAAATTATTGTTACTCCAAAATATTGACATGTAATTTTTCAACATACTGTTTATGTAATAAGCAATGAGTTTGAGACGGAGCATAAATATTTATTATTTAAAAATAATCGCTAGCAAACAGAGAGACTACTACATTACCGATGCCAGGAAGCGAGAGAATTTAACTGTGATCCTGCATTGTTATTGTTCGTGTTTAAGAGGAAAAGTCCAGTGCAACGCTATCGTAGTTTTGTTCATGTGCGCTACAACCTTTCTGACGCACAGCAGTTTGGAAAAGACGATTATGGTGATGTTGGAGGAATTAGAAATAGGCATTCCTGCAGTTTAGAAAGTCCGCTCTGCCGTTATATAAAATGTTGTACTTCGTATGAAATACTTTTTTTCGCCGATTACGTTTATTATTTCGTAATTGACGGCCCCATTGAGGACACCTGAGGATTCTGGCGAGGGTGAACGGGCAGAGGTTCGCTGTTGCCATCCACAGGGTTGGTAGTGAGATGACAAAGACAACACCCAGTCCTGAACCCAAGGTGTGTGCGGTTACATTTGAGGAGTGTCTGTTCAAAATCTGCTATTCCCACTTCCCAGAAAAAAAACGGATTCTGTCCACGACATAGACCTGTACTTGAGTATTATCGAATCCCTGTGAATTCCCGAGAAAAACAACGTATTTCATTCGTGAAACACACCCCAAACTTGACGATCATGATTAAACGGGAGTGAATGTACATATTTCACCACAACTTTCAAAAGTTGGAAATAGCACGTTTTGAACAGACATTCCTCATTTCACCTCCACGGCAAAGGAATCGAACCTGGAACCTATAATCAACTAGTCAGGAACCTTAGCCATTAAGCCTAACTGTCTGACATAAAAGTAATAGTTTCATCAAAAATATTTCTTTGAAATGCAAGGCAGTTCAAGTGGCAGGTAGGCGACCTCCTTAAGGATGTTCAAATGGGGAAAAATCACGATTTTATATTTGTATGAAATATTGTTAGTTCTATAGACGTTGCTTGTGAGTTCGTTTTCCTCTTACAAATAAAAATCTAGCGTAGCCAGTTTTCCCATAACGGAATTTCAAACTCCAAAATTGCTTGTAAAACTTGAATACAAATAAACATCGTGAATTGAAATAATTTACATTATAAATCTGTGTTCCGAGCTACTGCTTGAAAGTTTGTATAAACCTATTACAAATATATTTTGTGTTAAAATGAATTTCTAAAATCTGCTAATTTTTTATTACTCTTAGCATTTTTTCAATAGAAAAATAGGTTATAATGAGTTTATATATGCTCCAAGTCGTAGACTGGGACGTGTACTTTTGATGCGATATTTTTCATTTTATTTTGTTTACTGGTTTTCAGGTTTTGGATGATGTAAATATATGCAAATTTTGAATTTGAAGTGCCATTGGAGAAAAATGGCTGAGCTAAATTTTTTTTTTTTCGTAAGAGGAAAGTACACTCTCAGGTAAAGTGTGCGAAACTTTCCCTATTTTATACAAATATAAAATTGTAAATATTCCCACACAGGAACGCCCTTAAGAAGGACGTAGAAGTATGTTATTTACGGACACTAATTTGTCGTATGAAGGATAATAATTCTTTCATCTGGTTTGCCTTTACTTTCGTGGCAAAGCCATGGAGTTATGAGACACTAGATAATAAAGATTACAGCCACTTTCGAGATGGTGTTCTGTTCCGACCGACAAGAAGAGAGGGAAGGAAAATCATGAAACGTGGGATTGGGGGGAGGGGGGAGTTGGCTGCGTGACGAATGGTTCCACGTCGGAAGATGAAATGTGGGTGCAGGCCACGGAGAAGAGATGATAAACGTATTTTCACAGCTCGCGCCTGTCGCATTCTCCTCACTTGTTTCCCTCTGTCCAGACTCCGCCCAGATGAGCTGACTGACGTAACATAGCACAGAGGATGGCCGCCTCACATGTCTACAATGTCACGTATTGCTAACGAAGATGTTTTACATTATTCGGTTTCTCGAAGCCTATTTTCAAAAATTAAATAATAGCAAAAGTAGACAATAGTTTCTGCCTAGCGAACGTTTTTCTGGAGCAACGTACTTCTAAAGAACAATCTTTTGACTCCGAAAACACTTACGTTTAATTGTGGCACAGAAAACCACGTTTAAGGAATTAATCATTCTGGGTAAATGTTAGCTCATAAAGTTGGCAAATATAATTGTCTGAGTTTGTTGTTTTGCAGTTTCCTCACACTAATGTTCAAAAAACGTGTCGTTTAAACTGGTGTTTTTAGAGTTAATCTAGCACACACTCTTAAGATAGCCGCCTGGCTGGCGCTTAAAATACGTGCCGCGTGTTTGTAGTTTGGTTTTTTTCTCAGAGACCAATAAGCGTGCGTCCGCTGTGCTTTAACTACGAAAAGAAAACACACCGGCCGGTGTAACTCTGGGCATCTCATCTATTTTTGCCTCACACACACAAACTTACCCTTCACCAGGCGGCCGCCTTAAGAGTCCTCCCGAGACAGGCACGTTTGCGTGTATGAGACAGGAGCGGTAAGGTTGCCGTTGACCGACGTATGTAATGTATTATCGCCTCTACGTGCAAGCTCCTCAGATGGCGTGCACTGCTTTACTAGTATCCTATTTACTACAGGACTTCAAGCGGTGACCACAATATTTTATTTGTGGGAAGCATAGTTCAAAGTCTAACGCTTATTACAATAGTTGTATTTTTAAAATCAGGTTCTTATTTTTATAATTAGAAAGTGTGGAAAAGCCTATTTTGGCAATTTTGAAGTGCCAAATAAATGAGGTATCTTTTCTTAGATATACAAATATAATGCGCGTTAAATAGTTTCGTCACAAACAGAAAAGCCGTAACATATTTGGGGGCGCAGTTAGGGAGGCCCCTTAAGGGCGCTGCCTACCTGCGTGTTACAATCTCAGGAGTGACGGAACTATAAGGGCGACCTTGAAGCGTGCATTAAATGCCATATCGCTACAACGAACTAAGCGCTGAACTATTCTGCTGAACTCCTGCCGATCATTGTTTACTAGCGGAAAGTCTGAAGTAAAGTTCTGTACAAGTTTCTCATACAATTTGAAGTACCTCAGTCTGGAAAATCTGTTTTTAGCTACGTTGAAGAGCTCCAAAAAGGGTTTTTAATTATCATTGTGTTTCAACAATTACATTCTGTCGTTGTCCGATCTGTCATATTTCCGTACAATGCCACAGTGGGCATATGTGGAATAGTTTCTGAAATAAGTTTATTTGTGAACACGCTGTAATGATGCTCAAGGACGCGTAGTAAGCTACGCCCTTAAGAGGGCGTGGTACATATTTCTTCGCTAAAAGCACTAATCTATAACTGTAACTTTCTTCAAACTAATTAGCGAAAATTAAACAATAGTAATCCTAGATAATAGTTTTAGCAAACGTTTTAAACAAAATTTTTTTCAGTGTTACGAACCTCTGAGGCACAATCTCTGACGCCGGAACCTCGTGCATTTAACTGCGGCGCAAGAGTTCACGCGTAACGAATTAGTATTTATGAATAAATATTTACTCATAAAGTTATCAAATACAATTATCTAGGACTGTCATTGAGTATTTGATCCATATTGGCTTCGAAAATAAGTGTAGAATTCAATTAATATTACCAGTGTTTATTTATCTGCCACACACGCTTAAGAGTGAGTTTAGTCACATTCTTGAATTTTTTTTATTTTGTGTCCTAACTTTTCTTCTGACAAAATTTTTAGAACTTTAACCTAACTACGGAAAAAAATACGTACTGATTTTAGACACCGTACATATTTTTTTTTGTTCTCGTTGCTGTTACAGATCGAATTGTCGTTAGAAAATTCGGATTACTTTGTTAACTGCAATTCAACCCTGTAATAACAGTAAAGGAAAATAAAGATTTATGTTGTCTATGATTCTCTCTAAATGTAAAATATTCCGTAGTTAGGTTAGGTTCCAAACATTTTGCCCAAGAGAAAGATTGTGACATAAAATACAAAAATTCTATATGGTGACTATTACTGGCACTTAATTGAACGCCTAGCCTAGCTTAGGGACTGTCATTAGCGTGTCGTGTGACTTCTTTGTACGAAAAACTGTTCATCTTCTATAGAAAAAATACTTTAATCTAAGTACCTTTGTTTTTTGAAAGTACCACACACATGCTATAAAACATGTATTACTGGCCTCACAACAAGTAAAACAGTTTTTTCTGACTACTGTGTAAAAAAACAACACCAACACTGTTCTTGAAACTAAAACATAGTTGCATTTGTTTGACTTAACACCAAAACATTAACTAAAAACATATAGATTTAGATGTTTACTTTTATTTTCACGATTTTCTTCTAATAAAAACACATTCTCATTTCATACGTCTAGTGAAAAACTCCACGGAATTTTTACTCTGTATATTATTTTATTAATGGAAAGGAGCCGGTTTTTACTTTGCGTAAGTTACAAAAACAGTACATTTGACATTCAAGTAAGTACAGGCTAGATAGTTTTTAATTTGCAGTTACGTCAATGTAAGTAACGGTAAAATGCTGAAAAGTTTCTGTTCAGATATTACAAAAATAACTGTACGTTAGAACGGCTTTAATCTGGCTGTTTTCATTTGAAACGGCACTAAATGCTACGTATTGATACGTTTTCGTATAAGATACTCCTTATTAGTTGCTTAGTGATGGTGGAGTATTTACGTAAAACGTATAGTATTTTATAACTTGTTTAAATGAGGGAATCTTTTAATATAAGTGAGACTCGCAGTCTAAATATCAGGTACGGCTTTAATTTAATTAATTTATAATATTTACAACTATATCATTACATTTACGATGTTCTTTACGGAGGGAGGCAAGAATAGTTAGAGACATTTATGATTACTTATGAGCCACACAATTTAGTTACGTCGATGACAGTCCCACCTTGTTAATGATGCCGAGGCTGATGTAAGGAAACGTTCACGGTGATCGGCACGTCGTATATCTGGACGTCGTGGTGCACCTTGGTAGTGAAGTGGTCCTGGCTACGATATGGCGTAGACAGACCTAGTAGGTAGCGTGACACGCCCCTTTATCGCGCCCTGTGTGGCAACTCGTACCGCTGTTGGAGTGGGGAGTTCTGCCTTGCAGTTTGTAGCAACTGATGTTTTATATTTTGGAATTCCTGGCCGAGTGACCTGGTTACTGATCGCTGTGTTAGAACCAGGGTTACATGGTTCATAACAGTATGCATGACTGTCTGCTGTGGCGTAGAATAAATACACTTCATACTAGGCATATATTTCTTGTAGATCTACCTGAGAGCAGTTTGCAATCAGGTTAAACCCCCTCCCCCCCCCTTGCCCGCCACCGAGAAATTTAAAACTCAGTTTAATGCTGACAAATACAAATAATATAGCGGCCGTTGTTAATGTTCGGTAAGTTTTCTCGCTGTATTTCTTACTACCTCTTATGAACAAGATTAGGTAGCTAGGTTAAGGCTTCTACAAGTTTGCGTGTTATTACTGCATGAGACATAAATACACCGAAAATTCTTTAATCTGTGCAAATAACGTTACTTCAGTACACCGTCCCTTTTCCAGTTCGATCTTTGGAAACACCTAAGACCCCGTTTCGCTAATCATGGTGGTTTTTTGATTTATTACTCATTCAAAATTTTAAACAGTATTTGAAAATACTACCATAAGGACTTATCTAAATAGAATGCGAAATGTTAAGGGTAGTTATGTAATAATTAATACAATATAAAATTTATGTTTACAATGATCTCTCACAACGTAATTAAGACTAAGTATATATTAGTACCAAGTTAGTCTAATAGTACGCTTGTGAACGTCAGATAAGTTATTTATGTTAAGAAACATTACCGATAATTCGTCTCACCCTTAATTTGTGTATAATATAGTTAAATATTCCAACAAACGAAGGGACACAACCTCTTTAACTTTCTACTTCCAAGTTAAGTGAGTAAGTAATATAACCTGGTAGAGTTAGCCAGGTTCTGTAGGTCACGTGACTATAATGCTAGTTACCAGAAGTTAGACAGTTTATGGTCGGATACTTGCAAACGATCATCTTAGTTTACTTTTCACATCCTTTTTTTTGTTACCTTTCAAACGACTCGCGTTGAAATGTTACCCATTTAGGCTTACCATGTTACGTAACGCATAAACTTTATTTGTGGATGAGCCTATAGATCTATAATAATGGTCTGTTTTAAAAGTTAATTGTCAGTGAACTCACTTCATAGTTCCAAAAATCGCGGACTTCTGGAACAATTTTCGACGTACTTAACCTCAGATATATTTCCATCTTTGTGATTTGTGGTCCTGATCTTTCTCTTAATATCTTCCGCTTTGAGGGGAGTAAGATTGATTTAGTGCATATCTTCATACCGACAATTCTACTTCTGAAATATTAACACTTTATGCTATCCTTCAATACTCTTGTAACTTTACATTATTATAAGACATATTCACCAAACTGTTTTGTTTGAATGTTGAATTTTTATTCACACAGCTATTCGTTTCAATGACCACAGCACCATTTCTCTGGCAAACTTCTTACATTTACGCCTATGCTAAATATTAATTATATACTAATGAAAGAGCGAGCAATGCTGTATTTTTGCAACATTATATTCTGGCAAATTATTTTACCACTAACAAATTGTTCATTCGTACTCTAACAGTGGTCAACTAATTCCAAATTAATGGTAACCAAAATATTTTCTGTAAATGTTGTTGAACTGCACATTAAAAACTAAAAACATCCACTCCCTATTCTCAAATGCTAAGATTTTTAGTGTTCTGATACTAAGCAATTACTTGTATAAAAGTTGCTGTGCATATAACTTTATTTTCGTGATCAGAGCTTAAAATAATATAAATGTATAGTTTAACGGTTGCTTAAATAAATGAAGTATGCTTGATTAGAGCATATCTGTATGGGGATATCAACCACGTCATTTCGATAAAATAACAAAACTATTTCAAACAAATAATTTTGTTGAGACGAACCATACATTTGTTTGCAAGTATTCAAATATACAATTTGGTTGTTTCAAAAAAATTTTGTTTAATATTATAAAATTTTTCTCAGTGTGTAGCGTCTTCTACCATTCATTAAATTTGCTGCAAGTTTTTCCTAAACTTCCTCTATATTGTGTCTGCTTGATTAAAATAATAAAAACTTTACAATTCTTTATAAATATCTGATCCGAGGTAGAAAAATGTATCAGTTACAGTAAAATAATATATTACCAGGCAATATTTCTTCAATACCTTCCTTTATCGACGTTGCCATTATTTGTGACTTAACATCTGGTATTTTGCAAGCTGTTCAGTTCAAAAATATTTGTGAACTTATAAAATGGTTTGCTTCCATTAGAGTTTCCCACTAGTATGCTCTTTGGCCAATCACACGGCACAAGGCGAACAAGATGGTGTCTTCCTCTTACAGCAGATATGTCCATGTATACTAGTATTTAGTCTTATGTGCTACGTGTATAATATACACAGGGGCTTTAAAGTTGTTGTTGACGGGAGTAGAAGCAGCTTGTCACACCCTTGCACACTGCCCTAGCCACTGTTTCACGTGACATCTGGCGGTGAGAACCTTCCTCTAAGCAAGAGAATCTTTTCCTCCACATTTACTCTCATATTTATTTTTCCCTCCTCGAGTTCCTCCTATTTCCGACCCCGTTTCCTCCCGCAAATTCTTTTCGCCATAAAAAAGATACATTGCTGTGGGATCTCAACGAGATTTAATAAGTGGAACAGATTCTCAAGCTGAGGGGGAGCAGCCCTACAACCTGGCCCCTAGGCACTTAGATGAAGGGGGAGGGGAAGGGTAGGTAGACGAGGGGAGTCCTATTAAGAAGGCGCGAAAGTTGGTTCCGTTGCTCGTCCAGTAAGAGTAAAATACTTCCTTCGCGAGCTGCATGTCTCAAGCCCGTGCGAGAGAGAGAAGGGGTGGAAAGTAGAAGAGAGAGGGGTGGCATACCTCTCCTCCTATCACCCTCCCCCCTCCCTGTACCTCATCCGCACTCAAGCTGAGAAATTAGCCTGAGACGAAAGTTCACTCGCAAATTTCCTCCCGCGCTGGAAACTTTCCGAAGCGTAACTGTACTTGTGATGCGTTCTCAAAGAGTTCCCGAGCTACGCGCGTTCTTTCCCAACTACTACCGCCGCCTAAATCTACTTTTTATCCCTCTTTCTCAAACACTTTCTTTTTCAGACTCTTTTTAAATGCTTCGGATCAAGATTCTCCGCTCCGGTTTTCACTGTGTCCCAACATATTCTAGAAGAAATGAACCATGCAGTTAGGAGTCGAAACACGCAAATACATACTAATTGTCCCACTTTTTTGTACGGAATCACTTTCCCACCAATGTGACTCGAGTTTGTTTCCCGGTACGTTACTATCCCTAATTTTCGCTCCAGATTGTCTCTTTAGAGTAAAATGTTAAGTAAATTAAAAATGTTTGGGTTTAACTGAAAAATGTGGTGACGGCAGATGATATTAACAGCGCAACGTAGCCAGCGCTTTCAAGCGATAAAAAATTTCAATTTTAACTTTTTGAAATTATAACAATTACAACAAAACAAAGAAAAATTTAGTTCACTGCTACTCAACAGAATTAGGTGCGAGGTTACGTAAAAAGTACATTTTAAACTCGGGTTTCTTTTTAATGAGGTTGTGTGTACTTACGCCAATATAGTATTGTAACTAATTTAAAGAATGAAAATTATAGTTTTAGAGTGGTTTGACTTTTGAATTGGACTATCGATATATCGAATGGATACGCATTCACACATCCATCACTTGACTCAGTGGTTAGCACTCCTAGTCGCTGGGATAAAAGTGCCGGGTTAGATTCCCGGTCAGGAAGGTACCATTTATCGTCACTTTCTCTGGTTGAGGACTGGGTGGTTTGTGTTCGTCTTGACTGATTACAGAAAGTCACCAAACAATTACAAACTACAACCTACAAAATACCAATTACTCTGGGTCACTTGAATCTGCCAACTTAAAAAGAGAGGGGTTGTTTGGTACAGGGGCGAGGTGATAGCCTTGCCAATGTATCAAACATTTTTATCCATTAAAAATATAAAAATATTAAAAAATAATACAGGTGTTAGAGCTTCAGGCCAGTGGTACAAGGGTCACGCTTTCGATTCCCGGCCGGGGTGGTAATATTATATGTACCCACTGACTTTAGGAGATATGACTGTTACGTCAAGTAACAGGTTGAAATACTTTTAGAACCCTTTCTAGGATTATTGCCGCGCCACCGAATCTCCGTGACGGAAGACAGTAACTTGGATTGTTTCTTTGTCGTTACATTCTCTTTGGGAATGTGTGATTCCAGATGCACGTAATGCAATGTTCGCACACAAGTAGTTCCCTTGCCTCTGTGGAAGTACCTATATGAGAGTTACGTCAGGGCTGCCGGATTACAGACTTGTCGCTGGCAGACTGTGAGATGTAGGGATTACTCTCAGATTCTAAGAAAATGTTTTAAATTTTGAATGAAATATGACGTGTTATTACTACTTTAACAATTATATTTCTGTTTATTTGGATATTAATGGCACAATGGAGACACCTGGGGCTAGTAGGCGAGTGTGATACTGCTCTGCTTCTCCATTGTTCTTCGCAGCGATGAAAGTGAAGGGACAAACACAACACCCAATTCGTGGAGGTAACGAAATCTCTACGTACAGCTACAGTATTCGGTTTTGCCAACCATAGGTTCATATTATACGTTGCGCCTTAAAAACAAGAACAATCAAATAATTTCAGGAAAAAATTACTGGGTAGGCCAACCAAATTTTCTTTAAATCAACAAAAAGTTTATATTAGTTTGGTCATGTGGCAGTATTTGTTGTGGCGACGTCAAAAAGTTCCTTTGTATTTATTTTTGTAGAATGTTCAGTTTCGCACTTATCGTAGTTTTGTGATCGCAAGACGAGAGTAAAGTGTGTGAGACTAAGGAGGCAGGTAATGTTCGCAGGTTGGAGTCTCCTACAAGGTCATTGGAAGTACGTGCTCCACTAGGAGTCCTCATAGAGTCTAGGGCGGGCGACATAGCTGCCTCGTGCCTTACCGACCTCAAGCTGCAGTCCCTCGCTGGAGCCGTACGTACCTTGCTGGACTATCTACCCGAGTAATATTGTATTGTATTGTAGACAACTATGTGTTTATATTACTATTATGTTGTTTTAAAATTTTATTACATGATTTGGTATTATATTTTATTATATTGCATTATATTACATTGTATTATAAGATATGACATTACATTATATTATACTATATTATATAATATGATATAGTATATTGTATAAAAATATATTATATTATAGTTATGTTGTATTTATATTTTATTATATTACATGATATTATATTGTGATAAATTGTATTATATTATATAATGTTATGTTATATAACATTATATTAAAATTACATTATATTATACTATATTATATTATAGTTTGTTGTATTAATATTATATATTATATTATTATAAAATTATATTATTTTAAAACTATATTATATTATGTTACATTATATTATATTATTTTATGTTATATTGTATTATATTGTATTATATTGTATTATATTATGTTATATTATGTTATATCATATTATATTATGTTAATTATATTATGTTATGTTGTATTATATTATATTATATTGTATAATATTATATTATATTATTATATTATATTGCAGTATATTATATTAAAATAATATTATGTACTACATTAAACTATATTGTACTAAAATAATATTTTTTTAATTTATTGCATTTTATAATATTTACAAATTATTCCGTTTGGTATACACAATACAAACCGCAACAATATTAGTTTTGCTTACATCACTAAATATGCGGCTTATTTGTCAAAATACGTAACCTGACAAATACATGCATTTGCACTGTATAAATATTTTTCTTTACAGCTAATATAAAATTTACTGCACTCTATTTACATTTCTGTAAGGAGTTTGCAGTAAGAAAACCTTAAAAATAAATATATTTACTTCTATGAAAAGTTATTCTTGAAAACATTTATATTTTTGTTGTATCGAACATAATGACATACCACTTTAACTATGGCACTAATTTTAACATAAAGATTACTGTTGAACTGTTTAAATGTTTACGTCATTTTTGTTGCGATCACTGGGTACTGCATACAGAATTGTTTTCATAGCGTAGTTAAATTTTCGTGGTTAGTTATCTTAACACAATTCTTGTTTGCACAACAAAAATATTTGTGTTGAAGTTATAGTATTTTAAGCGTGTATTGTGTATTTTCTGAGTGCGATTGGGCACGTGACATAGAAATACCGTGCAGCTTCAAACGCATGATACGTTACATTGTACTGTATTATTAAGAATACGTCCCTCTAATATGTCCCCTGTCAGGAATACATTATATACAACTTATTCAAGAAAAGCACAACAATATAATTGAAAAAGATAAACACTATTCAAACTGGTTGGAATATAATGTAAATAGGCAAAGCTCTCCACAAACAGTAATGAAAAAACAAAAGGCCTTGCTGAGTTCTACAGCGGGTGAGGTCCTGGAATATATGTACGTATTGGAACAATAACGATTATTTTTTAATTATATATATATATATATATATATATATATATATATATATATATATATATATATATATTTGTCGGACAGCCTAAATACACGAATCCGCATTTATTCAAATTGTATCAGCTATGTAAACAAAAGTACGATACCACACAGATAAGTGCAAAGTAATTATATTTAATTTCTGAGCCGCATAATTTTACTTAATAGGCCCTACGTACAGAATCATTTATTTTCATGCAAGCGTTTAACAAGTTGAAAAATTTATTAACAAGTTGACTTGGGATGTAACAAGTTAATTTACATTTAACTCCATTTAAGAAGTACAGATCGGCATGTTTAAATTGTTGGCATTATTTCGAATCGTTAATACATTATACATATCTTTAACAGTAGTTTAGGTGGAAAATATAGTCAATCCTAAGAAACAGAACTAAATCGTTGCCCCAAAATCTATTTTAGATAACCCAACTTTGGAAAGCAAGGTTTGAGGAAAGTGTTAGCATCTTAATATGGAACTAGAGCTTGAGAAACTCGTGTTTCGTTTACTAAAATAGATTAAAATCAGACTGTCGCGACGTTCACAAAGAATATTGAAATATTTTTTTAAATAAGGTAATGAAATTCATAGAAAATCCAAGAACATATATTACTTAGTTAGTTTTAGAAGACACGTCAAACATTGTTTTACATATCCAAAACTTAATATTTACTAACCTTCGTTAGAACTCAAGCAATGATCGTATTTCTCGTCAATGTTGCTGAAGAAATATTGTTCACAATTAATAAAGCTAATGTAACTTGCATATATATGTGTGTGTGTGTGTGTGTGTGTGTGTATGTCATAAAACCACGTTCTATAATTGGTTGCCGTAGTATTTGTAACGCCATATTTGCTTCTGAAGTCCCAGCTTTTCTGTTCATATCTCATATGAAACCTTAATTCCAACACGAGACTTCAGTTACTGACACAGACTTCACTCAACAGAATCTGACTTTCTTACTATTTACACTGCCCTCAAAAATCTCTTTTGCCATCACTGGACTTGTAAACTATCAACGAAGCTAATTCAGGTTGCTTGCAGTAATGGGGCCTATAGAACAGTACTAAAACAACATCTCCAAAATCCAGGACATAATCTACCAATAAGCTCATAAACTCAAAGGTAAACTAGTATCGAAAAGTGTGAGTGTTTGCGATTCAAGCTCAGTGCTGCACTTTATCGGCCGAGAGACCGAGAAGCAATCCACAAAACCATAACAATTATGGCACATGCAAAGTTCGCCTTATCGCCTGTGTTTGAACATCACCAAAATGTGAAACAGACTGAAGTGTTCTTTAGATAGCTTTAAGCGATGCTCATATTATTTTATGACTGTCGAGTATAGATAATATTTCTCCTTACTACAGCTGTTGCATACAGATAGCGAGGATTTCATCTCGTACTAAAGTATATTCCTTTATCACTGGTTGTACTATGTATCCATTAATAATACTGATATAGCTGTGATAAAATAAACTATAAATACAACACAGTAAGGCCACACGGCCCTGCTTCTAATATTTTTGCGACAATTAAACTTTACAGCTTAAACGAGAGCAGATATCAAGACTCTGCTTCACAGTTTTGTTCGAAATAGTCTTTTTCTTAACAAATAATTTTTAATGCGTGATATTATATGGTTCTGAGAAAAATATCGATTGAAATTATCTAAAACCACAGTAATTCCATTCTTGAAAAAAAAATTGCCAGCATGGAGAATATAAATTTAACCAAATCTTCATTACAGAGTTTTTATAAAAGTTGTAATTTAAACATAAGAAAATAATATAGCAAAAAAGTATAGACAGGAAATCATGGCATTAACTTACACGTGTATAATTTTTTGAACGTAGAAACTATTTAAAAATACTAAGCAATTTGACATACACTTTCACCTGCTTACATTCAGAACGCCATCAAACAGATATGGCATGCTGCCTGTTAGAAGATTGTTTAGGTTGAGGTAACCTGAATGGTTGCGTAAGCGTATCTGATACAACATCGCCTCTATGTGCGCGTAGCAATAATGTTTCCTTTGTCTTCTCGCCCTTACGTGACTGATAGCGGTTACTTTATTATGTGACGTTCAGAATGAAGATAAAAATTATGCAGTGTGTTAATATTTCACGTTAATACACTCTAGCGAAATATCCCTGTGCCTAAAAGAAGAGCAAAATTAATTTCTTCGGTTGTTCAAGAATCTGAAAAAGTACATCAAAGGTAGAGATAGAAGTCAAAAACTACAATTCAGGCCTGAAAAGATTGTAAAGTACGGACTAAATTCAACTATGTTGCGTTCTAAGTCTGTATTCGTGCACAATGTTGTTTCGTGGGGAATAGTTGAGTGTTCAATACAAATAATTCAGAGCGATTTCTAGGCACCTCTGTTTCTAATTTCAATTAATATTAATAACAGTTTTCTTGTTTACTACTTAAATTTTGTACACAAAAATGTATTCTTTTCAAAAGGATGTAATTTATAAGTACCTTTCAACTACGTTTTCCCACTAATAATGGTATAGAAGCTTCCTTAAACTCAGGACATGCCAGAAATGTTACAGACTTTTCTAATGCATTTCTGTGTATAAATTATAAACTATATTTAATTTTTGGTCAGTTGTTAAGAACATAAATCAGAGTTTTAATTTAATTGATCCTGGAGGAGAACCATTACACTGGGTGCAGCGGTTGTATTGCGATATTAAGAATGATTAAGTCAATACATATATTTCTAGCTCATAAAGCACAGACTGTGGATGGCACCTATACCAACATACTGCAGAGTGTCCAGTCATAAGGTTAACTTGGTTGTAAGCAACCAACTTTAAAGTTTGCACTTTTAATAACCCTCTCAACAGGTATAAGTACGAAAACTGATATTGTTTATTGTTGCCTCTCATAGGAACTTTCCAGAGTAGTAAAGTGTATTAGTTGTAGCTGTATCTTAGCTTTCTTGGCAACGTCGCGTCAAAATGGTGGTATTCACATATTTCGGCAGAGTTCTTCTTGCTCGGAAAATCACTGGATGGACCTCTTCTCATCGGTCATGATTAAGGCTAATGATAGAAGGCATCTGCCTATTGGCGGTCGTACCTGCCAATCAGTGTACACCTATCCCTTTTGACCATTTCACATTGGTTTCTAGTGTAATTGGCCAAGCATGAAGAACTGTACCATGTACGAGTTCATAATTTCTCTCTCCAAAAATTATAATGATGCCTTCTGAACTGTGAGGTAAAACGTCAGAGAAAGTCAATACTCTGTTCTATATATTCAGTCATTTTTGTTGAAAACAATTTTGCAGCAATTTGTTTTAATATCTTACGTGCACATCTGCAGCTCTGCTCATATAACTGGGCCAATCAGAACAAGGTATCTGCGACACCACACGTCTGTGATTTGAGGTTAGAATCCCGAGACGTTTACGCTTTATTTATTGCAAAATGTTTTTCACTAAAATCGCTATGTAGGGATATGCCTCAACCTCGAAAGTGTAGGTAGTTTCAAAGATAATGGTCACAAGAGTGTGCAATTTTCTTGTTTGTACATACTGTAGCCTATTAATTACTAGCCACATGACATAATTTACACCGCCAAGAAGGATATGATTATATTGTTCCTATTTACACATTGTTCACGTCAACGGAAACACAAGCCTAGTTATTCGAGGCAACTTTTCTATATAAACATGGTCAGCGAGTGACTCGTCACCTTTCTAGCTGCAGATGTTCTTGTCTGCTTGTTTACGTCACGCGCTCTACTGTATGGCATGTCACAGTCATGCATATGTGTTATTTATACTGTTAATTTTAATTGCTATATTTCTTACACTCTAATGTTTCCTCGCTCAACGTTGGATTGGTGAGGGGTGGGGGGAGGCTGATGATGTTAGCGAAAGAAGGTTTACAACCGTAAACTCATAATATCACATTTTTATTTATGACATTCCCTCTAATCTGCGGAAATGAGATTTTAACATAATCTTGTGAAGAAAATACCATAACTACTATCTTCAACATAAATATTTAAAGTAAAATATCTTACAAACTTTCTTGCTACCGATACTGCTGCAACTTTTAAATGAAACCTTTTCTTTGCTATGCTTCATACATGAACGAATATTTGAATAGGCAAAGAAAGTGTATTAGAGTGTGTGTTACAATAATACTTTATTAAAAATAGTAAGAGGATGCATGGCGATGTAATTAATGGCTGGTGTCTCTCGGCAGGTGAGGCTGGACTCGTCCAACGTGTATCTACCGGGGTTGCGGACTGCCAAGGCGCCTAGTGGTGGGGTACAACAACCACCCAGGGCTCCAAGGCACCAGATATACCAGCTGTGCGTCTGCAGCAACGGCAAGTTGTTCCTCGCCGCGCCTGACGGCCTCTGCGCTGCAGATGACGACAGCCTGGTATGTCGGTGAGGCGTTGCGCCCTGGCCTCCCTCCGAACATCCCAGCATCCAGTCCCACGACAGAACTGCAGGACCACGCGCGGGAGCAAGTTCGCCAAGATCCTTGTGGCTTCGGCGAATTCCTCACGTCTCCGGGTAGCAATCAGCAACTTCCGTGCGTCTTCGGGTGCCATCGGTAACTTCCGTGGGTCTTCGGGTACCATCGGCAACTTCCGTGGGTCTTCGGGTGCTATCGGCAACTTCCGTGCGTCTTCGGGTACCATCGGCAACTCCCGCGCATCATCGGATGCCATCGGCAGCAATCGTGTGCCGCCGTCGGTAAAAGTACCAACCTCCAGTACCACCCGCAGCATCGTGTGCTACGTTCGTCGAAGCAAACTGTTACAGATTGTCAAAGCTCGAATATTTGCAGAAATACTAATAATTAACGTCTGCCTGTTCTCTGCAAAGTTCTATATGCAACGATATGTGCGAAATTCCTACAGCCTGATCTAAAATTACAAGTATCAGTCTCCGGACGCAATTATGAATATGTTGCGTGTGGACTAGAGGTGAAATTTTAACTCAAACAATTTTTACGCAGGTCTTCCTTTAATAAATGCTTGAATATGAGACGATAGATGTGTGTTGACTAAGATATTTGAAATTTTGAGAACGTAATCCTGATTTCAAAATCAATCCGATAAACAATTATGTTCTTCTTCTAAGACACGATTTTGTTTGTTTAAAAATATTTTAATGCCGTAAAATTTACTGAAAATGTATTTCTGATATACATATACAGTACAATCATTGCCAATAAGTAACTACTCTTTAGGAACTGTGCCTGTATATAATTTATGTGTGTACGTGTATATATAAATATATATCTGTATATTTATTTATTTACACACACATATTACTAAAAATTTCCTTGTATCATTATATTTCCCAAGCTATAAATTTACTTTAAATGTTTTTTTACTCCGATTTTTGTCTGCAAAATGTCAACTCTTGTGTTATAAATAAAAAATAAATATGGCATCGAGTATTTTATATAGAATTTTGTACATTTCTAACAGCATAACTGTTATTTTATCACAAAGATATTTAACACTTTTTATTTCTATAAATATAGAAAAAGATCTTTTCACTTATTATTTTTAAACGATTCTTGCAATCGTGGCAAGTTACAAAGTAAAGACGTATTTTACACATACATACATTGCAGCATATGGTGTGTCTCAGTAAACCAGAGACTACACACAAACAAACACAAAGAGACAAGTAAACAAACAAAAGGACTTTGTTAGCAACTGGCGAACAAAGGTAAACATATATACAATTCCACATTGACTTAATTTATTGTACGATTATACATTTTTACCTTTGTTTGCCAGTTGCAAACAAATTATTTTTGTTCGTTTACTTGCCTGTTTGTTTGTGTATATCCTCTTATTTTCAGTAACACACCATTTGATGCAATGGCGTATGTCCGAAATACTTCTTTAGTATATAACACTTTGAAATTACCAATATTATTTTTAATATCTTACAACTCAAACTGATTGATAGTTACTTGTGCCAAAAATTGTTTGTTGCACAAAATCACAAATGTTGCATATACTTTTAATTTGTTTTGTGTGTTTTAACAATTGTTGTATCCCGTGAGCAATATTCTTAATCTCTCTCATGTAACAAGAGACAATCGGCCAGTTGTATATATACAATTCTGAACATGTGGTTCTAAATTATTTTTTTGACTTTTTCCTGGGGAATATTTTCTTTTTAGGTTTTCTTTTTTAAATACAGATTTTTTTCTAATTCTTCAATTATACTTTATGGTTATATTTGTATCCACTTAATTCGGTATTAAACGTAAACAGATATTATTAATAACATGTGTTTACAGCCGCAGAAAATACATCAAGAATCTAAACACCTGTAGACAAATATTTGGTTAATAAAACACCTAGTAACAAAAAGTCCATTTTTTTAAATTTACGTGATACTGCTACTGAAAAAGAAATATTAAACGCACTCAAATGACTTGCAATTTTTTTTTTAACTCGCGAAACGACGCGTATTTTCATTTCACAAATTAAAATCGGTTATTTCAAGACTTATATAAAACTTTACTGGCCGAGAATACAGATGTGTGGATAACGATGTCAATCAAAACACATATTTTCCAGGCATTGACTTTCTACAGCACCACCTGAAATGTTTAAAATAACTTAACTATTTCTGAATTCTAAACAACAGATTATGTTTGTTGGCCACTGATGAATATTTTTTATGCGCCCAAAACAATATAATATTAAATAATTAAAAGGCTTTTCGTGTAGAAAATATATATTTTCTGTATAATGTAACAACATAATTTCTCAATATCGAAACCATATGCAAATTTATACTGACGCGTAGAAGACATGCTTAGCGAAGGAATATAAAGAGAAAATTAAAATTTGTTCAACGCTATTTTTAAATTCTCGTAAAGCCTGAAGTATAAATAAATTTTTTTCTATACAGTTCCGTAAGGGTACTTACTTTGGATTCTGGAGTTGTATTGTTTTTATACAACTCTTGATAAGCTTAAAATGCAAAATAACTCTCTTAGACATATCAGTCATGTATTTTTTAATTTCTCTGTGTAGAAACTGAATGTTTCATTCGTACTCACACTGTAAATACAGTATGGTTAGGTGTGTAAATATCTCGCTCAATATTTGGAATTAGCTTCTCCGTTGCCTTAACTTAGAATGCCTCACTGGACCGCACACCCTTGTATGAACAAGTATTAAGCAGTGTGGCTGATGCTAAATGTGTACAATATAGATGTCAACTATGAAATGTGCTGTGCGTATTACGTACAGCTGAGGACTGTGCTATAGTCTAGGTTGTACATTTGAACATGTCATAGAATAAAGATAGTATCGTTTTTAATATTGTATTACTAAGTGACCTTTATCCTCCCTCCTACAATCCTTCTAAATATTGTGTCACTTTAACTAACATCATCTTTATAATAAACAAAAATACTTATTTTTGTAGCCTCTGGCGTAACCTTTTGTGGATACGATGAATTCTATGCAATATGTTTATTAATTACTCTGAAGTTTGTTTATTGTAGCAAGTAACAGAAAGGTTCAAAGTGGCAGAAAATGGAAGATTGAGCAGAATTTAAAATTGCAACGTTTACCGTGAATTATAAACAACATCTAAATATCTCGTAATATACACCTGCTGTGAATAGGGGGATTTACTACGATTCATCGCGTGCGCCCGTCATCCGTCCGTCCAACAGTTTCTTTGCCTGTTCCATCCGTCAGAAATGCTAGCTACTTACAAATACCCGCCATCCGTCCGTCCACCAGTTTCTTTGCCTGTTCCGTCCGTCAGAAATGCTAGCTACTTACAAATACCCGCCATCCGTCCGTCCACCACTTTCTTTGCCTGTTCCGTCCGTCAGAAATGCTAGCTACTTACAAATACCCGCCATCCGTCCGTCCACCAGTTTCTTTGCCTGTTCCGTCCGTCAGAAATGCTAGCTACTTACAAATACCCGCCATCCGTCCGTC
>PNEQ01116299.1:12696-23992 GCA_003012365.1 Medauroidea extradentata | reverse complement strand
GAATTAAAGTCACAAATTTTGTCCAGTTCATCTAGACGATTTTTGTTATCATTTTCCAATTTATTTCGCTTCTCTTCCAGTTCTTTCCTCCGTTCTTCAGGAGATTTACGTTTTAAAGGACACTTTGAACTTAAATACTGCGGCAAGTTTGGAAATATACGCGGAACTGCGCCAGTCTTTAAAACTGGTTTATTCCTTCAAAATTCGCACCACTTTCCACTTTTATCTTTATATTTTTCAACGAATTCTATGTCACCTTCATGAAAATGTTTGATACATACCACAGAGTTGTTATCGGGCGTCCAGTCTTTCCGTGGGATGGTGCGTATCCATTCAGCACACTGATCTGGATCACTAGGTAATCTGAAGCACTGCACATATCCATCGGATTTTATGCTAGTTTTGTAATTACTTTTGCACCCGGGGACGACACACGTATTTGGCATGTTCAGTACTTGTCATACATTAGAGAACACTTCATTTATGAAGCCGTAAACAAATGAAATACAAGAGCGCGTCCGCTTCCCGCCGTATAGCTGCGCGTTGTGAATGCCCGGCAGTAGCCCTCACACGCGGTGTTGCCAAGTCTCGCAACGCCGCGGCCTTCCACTAGAGACGGCTATGCCTCTACACAAAGACGCGACGCGGCGGGAAGCGACGCGATATGACATGACGTCACACCAAACGAGCCAATCCCAGTTACATCACTCGCGATGTGCAACAGCAACATTGGCGACGAGCCCGTCTTGACGATGTAGCGATGTCGCTAGTGACGTCAGAATGAGCAGCCAATCGGAATCGTGATTGTGTTAAAGAAAAGAATAACAACTGTAAACGAACGGAAGTAATGGGTGTATATATTCTATGGTATGTATTCTAAGGTTTGTTTACTTATTGAGAATTGATATAGGGATCTCGTGTGCAGAATATTATTATTATTATTTTAATAATATTTCATTATTCGATTAAAACATGACTTTTTCGCCATCTGCATCGGGATCGTGTCGCACTGTTGTGAACTGCACTGTTGACGACACGCGTTTATATCGCTGCTATCGCTTCGTCGTGTCGCCAAATCGCGCCGCATCACGCTATTGTGTAGACACCCTTAGTGTCCAAGTGGGGAAAAATCGTTATTTTATATTTGTACTAGCAGTGAACCCGCGGCTTTGCTCGCGTGTGTTACTCATAGCAGTTGACATTTGCTTTAACTGAAAAAAAATTCTTTGTACACCAGATAGGTATTCAGTCATCAAGTGGTAGGATGACCAAGTTGCTAGTTGTACTAACTCTGCAGGAGGATATGTACCTATAGCTGTCCACGCAACTACGGCCAGGCCTTATTTATAGTAACAGCAAAGTGGACGTTGTTGTGTAATTGCAGACTCTTAAGGCCTCGCTCTTTAGTTTAGCAGTGGTTTTGAGAAAAAATATTTAACGCAAATTAATACATGTGTCAAAAATTTATTCTGGTAGTTTTAACACTTACATATCAACGTTTGTATATGAATATTTCTGTTGCGATACACCAAATTGATTTTTAGATTTTTGTCCTGAAATAGCACATACTTTGTTGTGAAAATAAGCCAAAATGAAGCAAAGTAATTTTTGCTAGCAAACGGTGCGTTATTTTAAAAAATGCTCTGGCAAAATTGTGTATCGTATGTCTGTACACAGTCTCAAATTTTTCCAAAGCATTTGGTTAAAAAATATTTGAGTTATTTGCAATTGTTTTGAAATAAATGGAAGATAATGGCCTTACATTTAAGTGGTTATTCGAATGAAACACGTAGTTTACGTGGTATTAAGACTGATTTCCGTCGAGCAGCTTGTTACAAGCTATTAGGTTTCGGCGAAAATATTTTTGTGTCATTTCGTTTCAACGCCTTACGAGCACGTCGGCAAATGTACTTAACCGTTACTGGCAACGTGTCTTTGTTCAGACACGCCTCTCATTTGACTGTACCAACCAGAATATAAGTGCGAGAACAAAACGTCTGTGGATTGCCTGTCTAACTCCAAGACAAGTGGGACTTAAGGGCTTGTTCCCGAGTTTTTTTCAGACTGGTACCAATAACTCAAATATTTTTTAACCAAAAATTTTGAAAAAATTTGAGTCAATGTGCAATCACACGGTGCACAATACTGTGGACGCGTTTTTTTAAAATAATGTACCATTCGCCAGCAAAAAAATAATTTCCTTCATTTTTGCTTATTTTCACGACGAAAAACGTGGTACTTTGGGTAATGAAATCTAAAAAACCGTTCAGTATAATTCTACAAAAAAATTCAGCTACACATTATAACATATAAGTGTCAAAACTGTGCAGCGAAATTTTGATATGAGTATTAGGTAGCAATAAAAAAAATATTTTCGAAATCACTGCAAAACTCCGTAACAAGGCCTTAAAACATGCAATCACTGACCATAGAGCCGCCGATGTGCGCAAAGGCACTCAAATCAAATGGCACGATAATATTTCCGTTACGAATTTCGTGGCTTTATTTGCAAGGTAACGCCAGAGCCCGAGAACATTTTAACCCCCGACGCAAAAAGAGGGCTGTTATAAGTTAAATGTGTATGTCTGTTTACCTTCGACATCGTAGCTCCTAAACGGATGAATAGATTTTTATATAGTTTTTTTTTTTTTTTTGTTTTAAAGGTGATTTGATCGAGAGTGTTCATAGCTATGATTCAAGAAAATCTGTTAAGCCGTTTGAAGATCGTCAAATCATTTCTAGCTGTTAAAGGAGTGTGAACAACTGGCCAGATCGAGTCGATTTCTTTTTTAATATTTAATTTAAGTTTACATTTGCTATGCAGGTTCGTTTTTCTTTCAAAGTCTTCAATGACGTGTTTCATGACCAGTGGCTAGAGTTTCGTCAATTTCGCGGATTCATCTGTCAGTAGCCTAGATTGCTCAGTCCTGTACACGCTTTGGATACAGTCGACTATTCACTGGCTTACAACATTACAAGTGATAGCTCTATGAATGAATTAATTCCTTATTTATAGAGATGATGGTATATCGCGAAAATGTTTTGTGCCAACATAGCCTTGAAAACACTGACACAACGTAGCTGTCTATAGACCAATAACGTGCATCAAATATTAAAATAGCGGTATTCTTATTGGCTTAGTCAAATAGGGCAGTAGCTTCACGTTCAAGGAAAAGCCAGTAATCTTTTGATAAGCTGAACGTACGTTGAAGCCTAGCAAATAGTCAAGTTTTCCCGCGATAAACCATCATCTCTACTTATTTACTACTGGCTTGCAGTATTCAAATGCGTTTCGTGACAGCCGCCAGCTAATCACACACTTGATTGTGAAGTATATATTTTTGGCGTTCAACCTGACCTGGAATGTATTTGCGAAATTGACGTACCTCTCAGTGGCCCAATCACGGAAGTCATAGGTGTTCGAAATCTAGCGTCTCCTTGACCGAATTCGCGAAATTTTTGTCTCTCTACTGATAAGGGACCTGCAAATTTCGCGTTGTTATCTGACACCAGGCTTGACTCCATGTTGCTATACGCTCTTATGACGTCTACTGTTAGCTGGCAGTTAGTGTGGCAAGCCTGTAAGACTTTTTAAACCAATGATTAGAGAGGATGGTTTATCGCGGGAAAACTTGACTATTGCTAGACTTCATTGTACAGCACGTTCAGCTTATGAAAATGTGACAGGTTTTCGCTTGTACGAGGAGCTGTCACCCTATATGACTAAGCCAATAAGAATTCCGCTGTTGTAATATTTGATGCATGTTATTGGTCTGCAGACAGCTTCGTTGTGTCAGTGTTCTCAAAGCTATGCAGGCACAAAATATTTTCGCGATATTCCTTCAACTCTACCAATGATATAAGGCCAATTGCAAAATGCCCACTATCTGGTAATGCGGACTCACAAATATACGAAGCCAGGTAGCCAATAAAATAACGGGGCGTGTTCGAGTGCGTACAGGCCAGTGAATTCTAGCCTGTCCACTTATAATTTACGAGGAATGACCAATAACAGGCATCAAATATCACAATAGCGGGATTCTTACTGGCTCAGTTAAATAGGGCAACAGCTCTTCGTACTTGCGAATGCCAGTAATCTCTTAAATGTAAAATTAAATGCCCCACTGATTCATTCCCTCATCAACGCACAGTCCAAACCGCTTGACATAAAGACGTGAAATTTTCAGCGTAGCTTTTCCTCACGGCGTAGGCACCCAATAAGGAAGAATTTCTCGAAAATCGAAAATTAAAGGGGTGAAAAGGGGCAAAACGTGTTTTCGCGAAATTCCCAATAACTCTCTAACCTTATGATATTGTAACCGGCATATAGCCTTTAAATGTAAATAAATAACATATATACTGTAAATAATGTAAATTAGGTTAGAATAGTCGTAGAAAGCCAGTTGAAATTGCATTGTGATTAGAAATGTTTGTTTTATGTGTCTCAATTGCAAAATTTTGTTTAAAGTAATTAATGTGTGATTTAGTTTTGAGTACTGGCGAGAGACGCAGTATGACCAGAGGGTTGTGGCATTGCGTCACGGAAGATTGACGCTTAATACAGCAGGGGAGGGAAAGTTAGGAAAACATGGGGTGAAAGCGAGCGAACAGCCGACGAGGGACACGCGGCGTGGATGCTGAAAATTAGGGCACCTAGAGGCGTGGCTACGCCAACCCTCCTGCTATACAATTTAATATAAACTTTATAATTAGTCATCAGAATTTTATAAAATTTTGTAAATAAGTTCAAAGAGATATTAACGTTAATGTGTGTGAATTTAAAAAAAGATGCAATAAATTGATACGGAGGAATGGCAGGGTTTGCTGTCGTCGTCACCCACGAGAGACGCGATTGGCTGAAAGTTAAAATGAGGGCGGTCCTAGGAGAGTTTTGCGTAGGCGCGAAGGGAAAGTTAGAGGAGTCCGACGGCGACCTCCACGAAGGGCGATTGTAGTAAGCCGCGTATACAGATGAACGGTGGCAGCTTCCACGAAGGGTGGACGCGTTTCGCGGGACCACCGCGGCCGATTATAGTAAGCCGCGTATATAGAGACTCCTGCGGCAGCCTCCACGAAGGGTGGACGTGTCACGGGGAACCACCACGGCCGATTGTGGGAAGCCGCGGAGAAAATAGAGGTTTCTGCGGCAACCTTCACTAAGAGTGGACGCGGGTCGATTCGCGGGAAGCCGCACATGAAACTGATTCTTGCCGCGACTGTCACTAAGAGTGCGATATTCGCGTGAGGCCGTGGTTAATTGCTATGAACGATAGTCAGTATAGCATATCATCTATCGTGGGACTGACGGAATAAGTTCAGGGTTCCGAAGTATCGAAGGACATAAACTGTCGGTGTTTGAATCAGTAATAATAGATCCCCACACTACTTTGAAAGAAGGAGAGGATATAACAATATATTGTTTAAAATTTTACTTCAAAACATTGAGTAAGCAAATGCATATTTCATAATGCTTCGATTGTTTTAAATTCGGATATTAAGGGTGTGATATCTGATAAATGTGTTTTCAATAAATCCTCTTTATTTCTCTTAAACCACTTGAGATATCGAGGTGATCTTTGAATCAGAATGGTGCTCATGTAAACGTCTAATAACTAGTATCATGATTTTTCTAAATTCGTACTTGAAAGCCAGTAAAAAAATTATAAGTGTTTTCAATTAATGATCCGTATTTCCTGAAACATTAGATATATCTAGGTGGTTTTTCTTTAAAATAAAGCTTACGTAAATACAAAAATAAATTAATTTCAGGATTCTTCAATATTCATCCATGAAAACTTGCGAAAAAAAATAAAACATATTTCCAAGTAATAATCCGTATCTCCCAAACCATTTGAGACCATCGTGATCGTTTTTGCTTTAAAATGAAGACATCAACATGCTCAGTGATTCAAGAAAATTGCATAAGTAAATATCTAAAAAGTAATTTTAGGGTTTTTCGAAAATTGAAATGTAAAAGGATGAAAAGCTGGAAAATAATTTTTGGAAATAATGAACCTAACCTGATGAGAAATCGACACGCTCTTTTGTTTAAAGTTTGCGTACACAAATATGTAAAAACCAATTTAAGGTAATTCGCAAATTAAAGACATACAGAGAATATAATAACACCATCAATTAATACGTAAATAAAAGTTAGTTACTCTTTTCTATAGTACACGCGGGCGAAGCCGCAACGGGACAGCTAGTGTTTTCATAAGCTGAACGTACGTTGAAACACTGTATACAGTAAAGTTTACCCCCTATAAACCATCATCTCTAATTATGAGTTTTCAGCTTTAGTGAGACGATCAAATTGACAAACAATAACAGCTCCTGACAATAAATAAACTGACCATTCGACTCAGTGCTATCAGTAAAGAAATAAATAATGATAGTATGTCTGTTCCCTGCGTCTTTTCGCGTGGGCGAGCGGAAAGGATAAAACACCTTGTCAACGCCTAGACAATCCTCCCTCCCTCCCTGACAAATCCCGAGCTATCGAAGGGTCGTGCCTTTCAGCCGTTCTGCCAGGATCTGTAAGAAATTAACTCCCCCACATTTTTGTCCCCCACCATCAGCCCTCCGCTGCTCCAGTTATTCCGAAACGATTCTTTGCGCAAACAGTATCACTTCCCTGCCGCGGTGTGGTTATCGAAGGGTTTTAGGGAAAAGGGGTGGTGGGTATCAGAAGGAGAGGGGTGTTTGCCGCATCCCCATGGGCATCGCATTTCTTCTAGTTGCGACCGCGTGAGTCATTAATTCCGCGAGTCCGCTCCAAAGATCTGTAACCCGAGACATCTGCACGCCCTCGTACGCCACGCTGAGGCATAGATACCTCGCGAAGACATAAAAAAAAATTAAACCATTCTTGGCGACAAAACAAAATTCATTTATTTTATATTTATGCCGGTCAGGGGCGGATATAGCTCTGGTTTTCTGGAAAAGGGGAGGGGGAGCATGCCTTGAAAACCATAAGTATCCACGCTCCAAGCTAAACGGATGGTGTACTCCATTTCATATATATAAGTTTGGATAAATATGACAGCAACTTATGGGCAATAATTTGTAATATTTTGTTATTTCTGTCACTACAAAAGACAATCTTTGAAGTACAAATGCTGAAATGGACATTTCAGATTCACTTTAGAGCTAAAAATGTCTTGCATTGTTCAACATATCACAAAATACTAAAAAATTATTGCCCAGAAGTTGCTGTCAAATTAATCCAAACTTATGTGAAACAGAGTATAAGAAATTTGATTTAAAGGTGCAAAATAATGCTGTTTAAGGCGTTTAGAAACCAACAAAATTGAATTTACATCTTCAAGAAATTGTAATATTTTTAACAAGACATTATATTTCAAAGTGAAAACCTTTGCGCTGGTATAAATTAATTGACACATTCTTAGTCTTATACATCCACGTTTCTCTATAATTGTGTTAGCACTTGAAACACATACAATTTTAATGAATAACAAACTAAATAGCACAAAAAATTTCGCAGTCCAGAAGATAGAAAGTTTTATTTAAATTGAGGCGGTCTACGGAAAAGAGGCACATAAGCCTATGTGCCCTTTTTCCGCAGATTGTTTTTTTTGGACGGCCATGTTGTCGTCTACATTCCCTGAAAATTGCATAGAGATATTCCACAAACTGAGGTTGGTACACACATTTTTGTATCTTGATGTTGGTGCACCTATTTTACCACATTGAGTATGTTGATATTGTATTGGTAGTTTAATGTTGGTGTGTAATATTAGATTGTTTTTCACGTTTAATTGAATAAAATGAGTTCCAGTGGTACTGATATCGATGTTGGAAGTGAACACACTGTAAGAAAACGAAGAATTTATAGAAAACAAAGGAGCAAGAAACGGGAAACTGCTAAAAAAAACAACGTTTGAGAGGTGAAGGTTATGTTTCATATAGTGGAAAACCGATGAGAGGTAAAACATTTTCATTGGTTTCACAGTGTTGTAGTAGAAAATGTTGTGATAAAATGTCTTTTAACGAACAAATAGACATGTTTACGTCATTTTATGATGGGAGAGAGAAGAGTGAACAAGATTCTTTTCTAGCTCAGGGCATGGAAAAAGTAGCACCAAAAAGAGCTAGAAAACTTGTTGAACCAAAGAAGTCTCGAGAACATGTATGGACTTACAGCATTGTCAGAAATGGTAAAAGATTACCGGTCTGCCGGGAATTTATTCTCGAATTGTTTCAAGTGTCAATAAAAAGAATAAGAGTTATTCAAAAGAAGATTCTTGACAACTGTAGCTTTGTTGAAACAAGGGGATCGCATGTAAATAGACCACACAAGTTACATGACAATGTTATTGTTTTAATGGGGGAACACCTTTCTAGTATTCCACACGATGAATCTCACTACAGTGCTCATAAAACAAACCTGAAATACTTCGAGAATACCAACATAACCATTAAAAGATTTGTATACAATGTTTCTTGAGTATTACAATGAACGTACTGGAACCAAATTAAAAATGAGCTATAAGACATACTATGAATATTTCAAAACTAAATTTAGTTTTGGTTTTCGAAAACCTAAAACTGATGTGTGTGACTTGTGTGTGGAATGTAGTGAAAAGTTAAAAGTGAATCCAACAGACCCTTGCCATACATCATTCATGGTGCACAGACGTAAGTTTACTAGAAGAAAGAAAATGAGGGATGAATATAGAGAGAGAGCAAGAAGAGATGAAACATTCTTAGTGCTAGAATTTGATTATGCACAGAACTATGCTATTCCTAAACTAAATGTGAACACTCAGTTTTACAAACGCCTTTTATGGCTGTACTGTTTTAATGTGCATGTGTTTAATGACAACAGTTCATATTGTTACTGTTTCATGGAAAGTGATGGCAAGAAGAATGCCAATTCCGTTGTGTCATTTCTATATGATTGCCTAATGAAGAAAATGCAAGTTTTTCGAAATGTCAAGACCATTGTTTTACTTTCAGATGCTGCTGGGGGGCAAAACAAAAACATAACAGTAACAAAATTTGCATCATGGTTTGCTAAAGCATTTCATGTACATATTATTCAACTATTCCCTGTCAGGGGTCACTCATTTTGTCAATGTGACAGAAACTTTGGTTTAATCAGGAAGAAAATAAACAACAAAGAAGTAAAAGGGACTGCTAAACCTTACTTAAGTGCTATGGTTTTGTGTCGACAGGAGCCTACCCCTTTTGAAGTGTTAATGGACAAGGGACTACTCAGGGAGTGGGACAAAGCATTGTCACCTTACTTTCTTAAGAAACTTACATCAGCAACAAACACCTTTACTCATATGAAATATTGCATTTTGAAATTTGATACAAATGGAATGGTTTTGGCTTCCTGCAGTTACTTTGAAGTGTATAGCGCGTTTAGGATTTGGAAACGACATTTTGAAAATGTAAGAAACATTCAAGTTGATATTACTCCATATCAAAACGTTTCGGAGCTGAAAGCAGCAGATGTGCGCAGCTTGTACAAATTTTTACCACAAGAAGATACAGACTGGATAGAGGACAAGTTGAATGTTTCAGAATAGTCTTACGGATGATTTCAGTTCCAATGTGTAAACAGTAGCAAAATTGGATATCCATATTTGTTTACATGTTATTTGCCTTTATTCAAGTAAAGGTTATAAGCTACAAGTAATATTTTGTACACTAGAGTTCCCAGTATAAATGCTAATAACATAGAACCTTGTTAATGTAAATATCTTATTATGTTGATGACGTTGTATTTTGAGAATGTTTTATCACATTTGTTTTTGTAATCTAAGACAATAACTATGTACATACAATGGTGAAGGGCATCACATTGAGTAAAGCATAAAAACATATAATATGATTGTACTTACTGAAAATAATGTTCTGTGAAAAAAGGGCACATAGAAATTTTTTTAACAATGTCTAAATACATATGCATATAATATTTGAACTATTTTATTATGGTCCTTCTATATAGACAATACACCAATGCTGTTTTAAAAATATATATAATATTATTGTAATAAAAATAATGTCCTGTGTAAAAAGGGCACATGCAAACATTTTTTAACAATGTCTAAATACATATGTATATAATCTTTGACGCATTTATTATGGTCCTTCTTCATAGACGATACATCAAAGTTGCTTTTAAAATGCAGTATTATAGGTTATTCAATATAAGTAGTGAGCAAATGCAAATTGACATCTTTGAATTCGATTATCTCAGAATGCTATTTTGGCATATGTGCCCTTTTGCCGTAGACCACCTCAATTAATTAATCATCTGTGTTATAAATTACTATTCTATATATTGTTGCGGCACAAAATTATGTAACCATGATTGTGTTGTAAGGCCGGGTTTATAAACTACGCAACAACGCAAGAACGCTAGAAACGCAACGCAACAAATATTTCAGTCGTTTATAAACATCGCAAGCGACACGAAGTAACCAACACTACCACTCAAAATTTCGGAGAGGCAACAGAAACTTCTCTTTGTATTCTTCCTTTACGAATATGTTTTGTCACTCATCTTTGTTTTCTAGATATTCTGCTGTTTCGGTATTCTTAATTGGAAACCAGAAAAATACTAGCACCTTGTATTTTCGACGCATTCTTAACAAACACAAAAAAAAAAAATGTAACGAAATGGCGGACTCACAGCCTTCTAGAGACTAGTTTCAAATGTTTTCACCAAACAAACTGTCGACATAGAAGGCGGTGAAACGCGTTGAAAGTTGATGAACTCTTGCGTTACAGTCTTGCGTACTTGCGTTTCTTGCGTATTTTATAAACGGGTATACATCGATTTCGTATGTTCAATTGTTTTCGTCTTGCGTTCTTGCGGCCTTGCGTAGTTTATAAACCCGGCTTAAATGTTGTGCCCTCTTAAAAAAATTGTGTGGTAATATTTCTCAGTATTTTATTTGCTATTTATTTGGTTTAATTTTTTGTAGCCGTCTTTGAAGGGGCCATGCATGCCCCGTTTGCCCCTCCCCTTCTGAATCCATCACTGGTCCCCGTAAATGACTCATGTCCTACCTTCAGGCTCTACGTCCAATGACATTTTTGTCCCAAATTTAATAGTTATATCTAGAGCCCACGATTTTTGGTGAAAAGAATTCTGCAACAATTTGTTTCAATACCTTGTGTGCACAAATGCAGCTCTGCTTCTTGAGTATTGGCAGAATGTAGGCGTGGCTCATTTGACTAGTGCCAGCAGGGACAAGGTTACTGCGACACCACACGTCTGTGATTTGCGGGTAAAACCCCGAGACGCTGAGAATTTACA
>PNEQ01116299.1:0-12596 GCA_003012365.1 Medauroidea extradentata | reverse complement strand
CCAGAATTCTTTTCACCAAAAATTGTGGGCTATAGTTATATCATATAGCTAGAGCATTTGATTGTGGTGAACATACTAGTTATGGTAGTGTAATCGCAGTATAGACATATATGTGTGTAACATTTATTTACGGGCATAAAATTCCCAGCAAACATATTATATGATATCGACTCTATGATTAACTGATTGATAACGCCCACGTTATAAAACAACTTAAATAGTTCTAGAAAATATGTTAACGTGAGAATGCATACTGTTCTTGGGTAATATAAAAGAGATGAAAGAAGTAGCACTATCACTGTTACTTGTTTTCTGGTTTGTGGCGAGAGTTAATTCGTCCTGTTCTAAGAAGGGTTGCACTTATTTAAACCAGTGAAACTGTATAAACAACAACAATCGTATTTACGAGATTGACTGTTGAATGGATTCATTAGGAGGAGAAGGCATAGAACACGTGGTCCATCTTTTCAGCACGCCTACGCATAGCATTTTTCATAATGACACATGCAAGTCTAAACTGTGCTGATTTATTGAAACATACCTACAGTGATAATTCACTCGCCTACAGAATATTATAATCCTCGGGGAATACAGCTCAGAAATATTCTTGTAATTTATAAACATAAGTAAAACTTCTATAAATACAAAAAAAACTACTTGGCCGTTCATTGTTTTGACACTATTCAGAGTGTTGTTGCTTTCTTGGCATTTTAGTTACTATTTAAAGAAATTTCATTTTACAGTCGATTTTCAGGGTAGCAATCCCCCATCATAATTCACTTTATGACAAAATAAAAACACCTTTTCGACTTGCTTTCTCATAAGTTATAGCCACGCATAATTTATACACTCCATCATGGCAATAAAGTGATATAGACAATTATCAAGACTTTCGAACAAGCAACCGTTCCAAAACCTTGTATGAATGAATGACGGTTATGTGTATAACCACGATTTTTAGAAGGAAAGACTTTTGCACCATTTGGTTCAAGGCCTTATGTGCACGTCTGCAGCTCTGCTTCATTGTCAGTGATTGGCTGTTTTTGCTCTCCTTACATTCGACTTTGATTGGAAAATCACAGACCTTTGGTCTCACAATAACTGTACTCTGATCGGTGTAGTCAAATGAAAGACGTGTCTACACGATGCCACTACCAAGGGACCCCTGATTTTCTCGAAGAGAATTTGGAAACTCTTTGTTTAAATTACTCATGTGCTCTTCTACAGCTCGGCTTTGTTGTTATTGGCAGCGTGTATTTGTGTGGAGGTGTCACTTATTTGAATGCGCAAACCAGAACAAGGTAACAGGGACACCAACCATCTATGATAAGCGGGTAGAATCCCAAGCCTATGATAATTGAAAACATCGAATCATTGGCCACGAAGCAGAGCTGCAGGTAAGGCAATGAAACAATGTGTTGCAAAATTATTTTCGTGAATATAAAGGGTCCCTACCAATAACGATGAAACAGAGCAAAAAAAAAAAAAAACACATACGTGTGATGTCGTAACAACATTTTTCTGATTGGTTCAGTCAAATGAGAGATGTCTGTGCACAAGTCTCTCCACCAATAACCATGACAAAGAGCTGCCGATGTCCACCGAAGACATTCTAAAGAAGCTGATGTGAAAACAAACGCGAAAATTTCCCGTCCCTACTAATTATTTAAATTTTAATTCCGTGCTAAGATTCTTGTGTAGGCCTACATGTATCAGATTAGTCGGTACAATTTTCGCATGCGAAAATCGGAGGACCGACTTCGGATGGAATCCATCACGTATAGTCTCTAGAACGCATTCGTTTTGTGCCATGTTATATTTTTGTGTGTACATGTATCAGATTAACTCCGTGGGATCAGTGGGGTGATAAGAGCCAAGAAACCCCGCCCAACAAGAAGCATATCGCCTCTATTCGCAGCACACGAAAGTGGCGTGCAATGTTTTGTATTAGTATTCTTTATCCTATAAGACATCAAGCGGTGACCCTAAAACATTATTTTTTGATTGTATGAAATAAAGGCCAACACAAACATCTGATTTTGCGCTTTATTAATTCAGGTGGCATTTTCAGAATTACAGCAGTCTGAAAGAAATCAAATTTTAAAATGTTTTAAGTTTTGTGTCCCAAATGCACGTTAACAAGCATAGGTCTCCGGTTGGCGCAGTGACTAGAGCACTAGTCTCCCAAAGAAGCAATCCGAGTTCGATTCCCGGTGGAGTGGGTCCCTAGAGTTTCTCTTGGCGGACGATGCTGCTGGTTAGGCGGGTTTTCTCGGGGATCTCCCGTTTACCCCACCCCTGCATTACGACTCTGCTCCATACTCACATCATGTTACCGTCACCAGTGCTAAGACCTATGTTAAGTACTGACTAAAATCTCTTCACTCATTCAATATAACAAGTATGCCGAATTTTTTAAATTATAGAAGAATGGTTTCAAGTGTTTGTTCTTTTCTCCGATAAACTTAACACAAATACGTTAAGCAATTTCTCGTAAAAAAAAAAGACTAGTAGTGACACGTTATAACCCCGTCTATGCGCCAGGCAATTAAGATATACTTGCGTCAGCTTTCGTTTAACGGTTAGACTAAAAATACTAAATATGTCCACGTAACCGGCTGGAATAGGCCTAGAAACTCAAATCAATTTTTTAAGGAAGAGGATTACCGATCCATTTATTAGTTAACTTACATACCACGTGTCATCTCTGGTGGATATTAATTTTTAGTCGTTATAGACTAAAGTAGTATGTCGACGCAGATACTATACAGTTGCGGCTCGAGGTTTGTTGCCAGGGAGGGCACAAGTTGCTGAGAACTGTACACTCGTGTGAACGCGCCGCTGTGTACCAACGACCATGAAATATCTACTGGCTACTTATCGTGTTGTGACCAGTCAGTAATAAGTGGCACCTACATACCACCGTGTCAGTGGCTGTAGCGTCAACTGGTGTACAACCATAGCCGTCTTTAGCAGGAGGCCGCGGCCTTATATCTGGCAACACTGCCAGGAAGGTTCATTTTAACACTTATTTTGTCTCGCCAACGACAGTGGCTTCCCCTGATTCGCCGGTATGCATGGCAGTGTAACGAATCAGGTACAGCAATTTTCTTTGGAGAGCCGAAATAAGTGTTAAAATGACCCTTCCTGCCAGGTTTGCCAGATCTAAGGTCGCGGCCTTCTACTAAAGACGGTTATGGTACTACACTATACAGTTCTCTTCAACTTATGCCCTCGTTGGCAACAGCCTACGAGCCGCCACAGGTCACAGACTAAACGGTAATACAGACGTGAAATGACCTGGCGGCTCGTTTGATACGGGTGAACTTCGTCGCTTATTTGCTGCCTGTGGCTGTTGATACCAGCCATGTGTATGTTTGTCTCCTGCATGTTACGGCAGGTTTCCTATTGGCCTGGCTGCCTGCTAGCAGGGCAGCCACCTTACTTTGATTGGCGGTAGGCGTCTCCACCATGATGCTGGCCAGGGTAGCCATTTTGCTGGCGTATGTGACTGAGTTCGCTGTCCTACCGGCTATTTCACGTTTGTATTCCTAAATATTCTGCGGCCACTGGTTTTATACGAAGTCGCATTCGCTAATAGATTTCTGCACCGTCAGAGTCGATTAGGGCGAAAAATGCATCCCCGCCAAGGTCTTGAAAACCAGGCGCGCGGACTGTACGCTTCCGATCCGACGGCGCTGTTGAGTTTCCAACGTGACAAATGAGCATCGTGACCGCGTTGCCGTTTTACAGATGTCTGCAAAGGCGTTCCTGTCCTGCGCGGAGAACGTATCGACTTAACTCGGGGGGCAGCTGTAATTTTTCATCGCGGGCAGCAGTTAGCGCAAAAGGGTGGGTT
Organism: Medauroidea extradentata; assembly: GCA_003012365.1. Lineage (NCBI taxonomy): Eukaryota > Metazoa > Arthropoda > Insecta > Phasmatodea > Phasmatidae > Medauroidea > Medauroidea extradentata. Next base: position 8,737 of record PNEQ01116299.1, on the reverse strand, counting down.
CGAGGTGCTGAACTGACGAATCGACCGTTAAGACAGTGCTACAATCGAAATAACCATAACCACAACCATGCCCATTACCATCTCCAAAGCCGTTAAAGTAAACGTCTTCTAACAATTGACACAGAAAAGGTTGGATGTTTACACTTCTTGTCAAATCAGTTTCTCCTTTATTTTCTTCCACGTTTCTCTCATCAATTCTCGATGTTTCTCTCTTCCTTCCTGTGTCCAACTGGCTCCAATCTTCTTCTTTGGCTTTTAATGGAAACATGTGGAACCTTTCAATTTATTTCTGAGTGGCAGTTCTTCCTCACCGTCTTGTGGAGTAAATAGAAGTTCATCTATGCCCCTTCAGATTATTATAATGATTGTTATTGTCAATCTAGCAGTAAGATATTGTTATCGGAAATATTAAAATTTAAGTGAAATGTAGATATAATATTTATTTTTAACATAAAACATAACAGAATCAGTTTTCAGTGTCCAACGAATTCTTTTTATTATATTTTATTTATTTACCTCTAATAACCCATCGGTTAAATAACTTTCCCTTGTGTGTTTATTTTCGTTAGCATTTTGCTAAATTATCTCCAATAATTTAGTTAAGTTTGCGTCTATGCAATGCACTATTGTAACACGCGCCGTATTAGAGAATGATTTCTACTCTCACTGTTAGTAGCATGGTTATGGCTAGTTGGATTGTAGTACGGTATTTAGACTACTCACTAACACACTTTTCTTTTTACATCTCCTTGTTGGTGTGCGCTACAAAAACACTTCCTTCGCCTGGACATATTATTTTAATATTAACATTCACTAGCGTATATCCAGCGAAACACGTCAGTTTTTAAAATAATCCAACTACAAAAACCATTCAAAGATCACATTTTGTTACAGAAAAATTTAAAATTGAACTGTATAAAATAAAATTAAGATAATTATACGTCAAATATCTTAAGAAATATAGCGGGGAAGGAACTTTCCTGTAAATTACACACACTTAGACATACATTGGTAGCATTGCAAAATATAGGAATAATGACGGACGGATGAAAGTTACTCCTACTTTAGCAGTGAAAAAGCTAAAGAGAAGAATGTATCCATAAAGTAAACGGTTGGCGTTTAACCAACTGTAAGACTATTGCTCCTAAACATTCTTACTGCTGTGTGACTTTCACGAATGATGACATTTCCTACCATCGACCGAAACTACGCATGTGATGGCGCTGCAACGGAACGCCGTGTAGGCAATCTAGTTAATTATTAATTAGCGGTAGTGATGTTCCGTACTGGATGCTAGAATCTGTCGGGTGGTCTACTCACACGCGGTACAAACCACCTTACATTAACACAAGTCAAATACGCCAGGCGTATTTAACGAGACACGAACCTACAAATTCCTTGGTTGGTGCTGTGACAGTTGAATATTTGGAGGAGACTAAAGTTTCCGCTGCAATTAACTGTCGTGGTATACAAATGAAAACTTTACACATTTACTGGAGTCATCACAAAAAAAAAACATATAAAATAATATCAGGAACAGTTCCTGCGAACTTTATGAAAAAAAAAAAAAAACATTTATTTGAAAAACACGAATTCTTTATGAATTTAAGACGCAAAATATCGTAAATTTAATTGCGGCGTAGATTTTGCAGTTGATTAGGAGCAAACTAACAGTTACAGAATTGAAACTTTAAACATAGTTCAGCTGGGTGAAAATACAAAATTAACTAGTTTTCTTGTCTGTTTGTTTGCTCTTATCAAATTCTGCTTGTTTAAAATTTATTGCAAAATTTCACACACACAAGCAGAAAATAATCGTTAAATTAAAAACATTATGTACCGACTAAAAAGTATAAAATAGTTTCTCCTGCGATACTTTTAGCCTAATATTTAAAACCAAAGATGTGGGGCGCATGCAATAGATGATTGATGCATGAATAGTTCACCTAAGTCGCAAAAAATTTTAATGCACTGCAAATTATATAAACTGTTGCGTGAGTTTCCTCAATGACAGCTACTCTCTATATTACTCTTTACAGTAATGTATTCCACGAAAACCACGTTTCACGTTTTAAATCTTACAAATATGTTACTAGGAGAAATTATTTTATTCTTTTTAAGAAGTTCTAAAAAAGTGATGAATTATCATTTTCATTTTAACAATGATTATTAACGATGATGATTTATTGCCGGAAAACTTGACTGTTCACTAGGTTTCAACGCTCGTTAAAGGTGTTCAAGTGCGATAAAATAGTAAGTTTATATTTTTACGAAATTGTGTTACTTTTGTAGACGATTCTTGTGAGTGCAGTTTCCTCTTACAAAACAATTTTAGTTTTCGTAGTTTTCTCATAACGGTGCGACAAAGTCAAAACGTCTGAGGAATTCATTTGTTGGAGGCTGTGGCACTTATGTTAATTTTTTTTAGGACTCAGGTAAGTGTTTATACATTTTCTCAACTTCAACTCGTTCATGGAATGTTCAGTCAAAAGTCACTTGGATTTCTGTGTTAAAAAACTTGAGTGTGTGTTTATGGTCAGCGCTTAACATAGAGGTCTTCAGCGCTGGTTAGAGGTGGTTAGAGGTGACATGAGGTGAGTATGGAATGAAAGGGCAGGGGAAACGGGAGATCCCCGAGAAAACCCGCTGACCAACGGAATCATCCGACGCTATATCCCACATGCGATAATCCGGGGACTGTCCCCGCCGGGAATCTAACCCGGATCGCCTTGGTGATGACAGGCGAATGGTCTGACCATTCGGCCACCGCAGCCTCTAGGAGAAACGATGGAATGCTGAACATGGAGCTGTAAAGTCCATGATGACTAATGTAGATAAGATTATTGGAGCTCTCGAGGCACTCAGTAGTCCAGAAGAAAATATCGACACAAGATGTTCAGCTCAGGTCTTGCTGCCTGCCATGCGTGATTTAACTTTTCTAAGTAACTTAGTATATTACTTTTTGGAACAAGGCGTTGGACGAGGTTTAGCATATGCAAAAGTGGCCTGCAAATAGCATAGATTGGCTTGGAGAAGTGTGTAGTACAAATTAAATAATTAAAACATGAAAAGCTCTGTTTGTGGATAAAAAAATAAGTACATAAAGGAGAACGTACTCCTGTATGCAACTGATATGTATGGCAGAATGGGAGTTCCCATAGAGAGAAAACAAATGCAAAGGTTTAATAAAATTATGCCACAAGAATATAGCTGCCGATATTAGCTTGACTCTACAAGAACAGCTTAAAAGGGCCATGCTTGAATGTATAGATCTGTTCTACACTGAATCAGACATACGTTCCCAAACTTTGGTAAAAGTTCGGTGTTCGCTGTTATTCAGACAAACAATTTGACTGATGAATCAAAGTTAAGAACTAAGCTGTTGCGTGTAAACGTATCCTAAATATTTGACAAATTCTTAACATCAATTAAAAAAAATCGTAACCGAAACTGATTGACAAAGGAGACGCCCTTAAACAGCTAGAGTCATAAAACATGAATTAAAAACTAGACGACTGCACTTATTCCTCCCCCTCCCCTAGTTTATTAATGGGTTTGAATTTTCAGAATCTATTAATACTGTACGTAACGTGGACATTTCATTAATAATAAGAAAATGTTTAATATTCCAATAATTCACACAGCCAGTTCCTGAGTAAGTTAACATATAACTATTCAATTTAAAATAAAATTATACACCACGTTTTTAAATCGGACTTAAAAGTGTACATATTTATATGAATTAACTTGTAACATTAAAAACGAAAAATATAGGGCGCATGCTATTTGATACACGAACTGTTGTGTTTCTCAATAACAGCTACTCTCTACATTCGGTTCTATTATTGATGCATGAATAGTCCACCTAAGTCCGTAACAATTTTATTGCACTGAAAATTATATAAACTGTTGTGTAATTTTTCTTTACGGCTGTTACTCTCTATACTCTATTGCATGCGACCTACATATTTTTTTTTTTTTTTTCGTTTTAATCTTACAAGTATTTTCACAGGTTACACATTTTTAGTCAATTTTAAAAACCTGGTAAATAAATGTTTTATATTAACAATTATGTTCTGCTTATGCGTGAAATTCTGCAGTTAGTTCTGATATGAGCTATGTTTACAGTTTAAAGTATGTAACTCATCGGGAAGTTAATTTAAAATCAATTGGAAATTTGGTCCCGAACAGACTAACAAACAGATAAGAAAGCTAGTTAGTAAAATCCTATACAAATACATTGTTTCGGAAGTATATTGTAACAATGTGCACAGGCAAACAGAGAACAAAGCACGTTGAAAAAAAATACGTTTTAAAAGAATAAATAGCTCGTGTTTACATATATAAACATACATTTGAAATTGTTAAAGAATAATGAGAGCAATGTATTTTTGGGGATGGGGTCATATGATGCACACTTAATGGCGTGAAAAAAAGGGGGGAGGGGGGTGACACCTGGCGTCCACCTTGGGTTACAAAAGTAGTTGGCACGCCATCGACACGACAGTCTAAGGTAATTTACTTTTTGGCATTTTTTCACACGTCGCCATGCGCATCAAACGCAAGCCAGCTGGGAAGCTGCACATTAGGCCAAAGAATGTGTGGAAGAGGCGAGGTGTTCGGTTGACGCGGTTGTGTTGGCATGCAGCGTAGCCACCCCGCCCGGCGATTCGCGAACAACTTTCCCCACATTTCCCCTCCAACCCCTGGACAACACCATCCGTCATGGGGTGGCTCCCCTGAGGTGGTTTCGCCACCCTGGACCACGGGTATATATATAGGAGAAGGGGGAGGGAGATGGAAACAGCCCGGAGTTCACAGTCTAGACAATCCCCTCACGTCTGGCCAGACCGTATGTTGCGACGTCACCAGACAGTGTTGCCAAATTGTGTGGAATTTCAAGAGGTTTGGGGAATGATGCGTGGAATGATTGGCTACGAGGATTTTTTGTGGAGTGTCTAATTTAAAAATAAAAAGACGAATATAATTATACTTGGAAAACACGCAGTGGAGTTTTTTGAAAAAAAAAAAAAAAATTTAAACATTAAAGAGAATCTCGACAGTTAAAAATCATCTAAAGTAAGAAAAAAAATTGAAGACAGAAAGATACCTATTTAAAGAGAGTAATTGACGTTTGAGCCGTTGATCATGCGGAAAAACCAAAGATGTTTGAAACAACCTGGGCTGATCACAGGAAGAAAGCTTATTCTCTGAAGATGAAAGCTATATGGGTGCAAAGTAGAGCTAAGAATTCTAAAATGCCTCTACATTGTTCTTCGCGTAGTCCAGTAGGCCCCAGGCCTCCTGAAATATAATCATAAATATTATATATTTCTATAATTTTTGCATGTTGTGACAATAATAAAAAAAAACCATTCACAAATTATCGTCTAAAGTTAAAATGTCGGATTTAATGTGAAACTTATGTTTTCCTTTTTCCCTAAACAATACGATTAGCCTATTATTTTATCATATGTTTCACATTGCGCATAACATGATGTGAACACTTTAAGGGGTATGAAAAGTTAAAAGTGTCCAGCGAACCACTGGAATATTCAATCGTCGATGAAATCTAAACTACTCATCTTATTTCAACGAAATTTTTTGCCGAGTAGATATTTTACAAGCGAACGTCTGTTTATATAGCACTGGAAGATAGTATGCTTTTCTTTCGAGTAAAAAGAATTTAAAAAGCATTTAGAAAAATAAGGGATTGAAACCACAAAATCTATAAAAATGGAAAAAATTTACTTTTTATAATTTTTGGTACGATAATGTGCAGGACTTTTCAGTAACCGAACTACAAAAATATTTACCTTTTGATTTTAAAATAGTTTTATTCTCCGAAAACCTCTGCGCGTGTGGTTTACGGATGTTAAAATTATTTTAAAATCCAGACACAAATATTTATGATTTTCAATTGTTATAGAGTCCTAAATATTATCGTACTAAAAATTATAAAAAAAAAATACTGTTTCCAATATTTATGGATATTGTGCTTTCGATAACTAATATTTCTCAATACCTTTTTAAAATTGTTCTCGAAAGCTATATAAATAAACGTCCGCTAAAATATTATCTACTCGACAAACAAATCCCATGGAATTATGATGAGTAGTTTAGATTTGATCGACGATTGAATATTCCAGTCGTTTGCTCGACACCTTAACTTTCCATGCCCCTTAACTAGTTGTCAACGTAGCGACATGCGTGTAAAACGCGGACACGTTCAACGGTCGTTGAGCTTTTCCCTGCGTATGAAAAACTGTGTGGAATTTAATTATATGGTGTTTGTGGATTTCAGAATGTTTCGTTTAGCGAGACTGTCACCAAATTTCAACGAAGCACCAACTGACCAGAGAACCACGTTCTCCACCAAGGTGACTCAAACCCGATGACAGTGTTATTAAATATGGTTATAATAAATCACGAGCTGGAGTAAGGTAAGATTCTGTCAATCACCAGATTTCGTCTAAACGCTTGAATGCAAAGCAGGGTTTTAAGATGACGGGAATTTACATTTTATACATTTTAAAAATATTTTACTAAATGCGACGACTGTAACATATTATTATACGCTTTATTCTTCAATATCCGTAGAAGCCGTGGTTGGCGCAGTAGCTAGAGCACTCGTATTCTTACCAAGGCGATCCGGGTTCGAGTCCCTGCGGGGTCCGCCCCGGAATCTTGCATGTGAGAATCGTGCCGGCGATGCCGCTGGTCGGCGCGTTTTCTCGGGGATCTTCCGGCTCCCCCTTCCCCATTCCGGCGCCGCTCCTCATTCACCAGAGCTAAGGCTGTATATTTTAAGAACTGACCGAAATTAATTCAGTATTTATTTATTTCTTCTTTCTTAGGTTTTTAAACACCTAAGTTTTGGAAATGCCTTCTGTTTACATTTTTGTGCGTCTTTTGGCCGATTTCGTTTGCTAACAGTAACTAATCCTGTTCTAGAACATGGTAACCATATGTAGATCGAGAAGTCGCTCCAGTAACTAAGTGGACGTTTGAAAACTTTACTCACGTCATTATTTGCACGCCTCAAGCTGTCATTCTGTCTTACCCTCTCTTCCCTCTTAACCCTCTCTCACAGAAAATACTAATTTTTTTGTCATACTTGAATATTCAAGGGAGTTACTGAAAATGTCTCTCTATGAGCATTGCAGTTTTCAATAGAATACTCAAGAATTGAGTGAAAAAAAAATTATTTTTCAAAATGTTCCTGGGAAGCTCATAAGTGAGCTTTCACATCATTTTGCACCATGTGAAATTTTCAAAAAATAATAGTTAAAAGAAAATGATCTTAAAAATCACACTTTTTTACAGTAATTTACTACTTGCAATATTATCTATGTTAAAATGATTACACATAGGCCTACAACATAAAAAATTTGAAGTGTCGGAAAATTTTTATCTAAACTTTTATTCTTCTTGGAAAAGTTTCCTTTCTTGAAACGATTGAAGATAGAAATACATGCTTTTACGACGTACTTAAGAAAATTTGGAGTACTTAGACGAAATTTGCACGACTCAAAGAGTCGTTAAATTGTAAACCACGCGAACGAGTCGCGGGCAATAGTTAATGTCCCTAAATAAATCTTTTAAAAACCTTGACTATGGAAGACAGGAAAGAAATATTCTGCCTGATGAGGGGTATATGCTCTTAAGGCCACTGACTACTTTGCTTGCTGACATGGAAGTCAAACGGGGCAGCAATGGTAAAATTAATTACTTCTTAGTGTACCGATTTGAAAAATAACTCTTTTTAACAGAACATAAGATTTTATGTCAAATTCCTTGGAAGAATGCTACCATACGAGACGCTTTGTTTATATTTATTTATTTATTTTAGCGCTTAAGAGTTAGTGGACGGTAGATTTCTCTTTACGTTCGAGACACGAAAACAGGGAAGGCGATAAGTCGAACGTAACACGTCCGTCTAACATCTCATCGCCTCTAGGCACGAAGCGTGCCTCGTAGAATGGGACTTCAAGCGATGACCCTGTGGTTTTATTTGTGGAACGTTTGTGGTAAGTTCCAATGCAGGTTCACTGAGAATAATATATTGTCATAAGAACAAGATTTTGGTTCCTCCAACCATCTATCCATTATTGTTAACATAGTGATAGCTATCTGATTGGTTACTACCTACATATGGTAAATGGAGATAGTAATAACATTGAAACATAAGTTTTGCCATGGGTACTGTCAGCAATTCTGTTACGCGGTATTGGCAATCTCTACTTATTGCTCCAACAACGCAGTATGACAATTTTAACACTATATTATGTTGCTTGTACTGTGCTGTGTAGCACTCCTAGCAATGCAGTACGGTAATTTTAACAATCTGTTTTGTTGGTTTTACGGTGCTGTGTAGTACTCCCAGCAATGCAGTAACTTATTGTAACTTTAACAATATGTTCTGTTGCTTGTACAGTGGTGTGTGTAGTACTCCTAACAATGCAGTACGATAATTTTAACAATTTGTTTTGTTGGTTTTACGGTGCTGTGTATTACTCCCAGCAATGCAGTAACTTATTATAACTTTAACAATATGTTCTGTTGCTTGTACAGTGGTGTGTGTAGTACTCCTAACAATGCAGTACGATAATTTTAACAATTTGTTTTGTTGGTTTTACGGTGCGGTGTATTACTCCCAGCAATGCAGTAACTTATTATAACTTTAACAATATGTTCTGTTGCTTGTACAGTGGTGTGTGTAGTACTCCTAACAATG
>PNEQ01116295.1:34959-64218 GCA_003012365.1 Medauroidea extradentata | reverse complement strand
TAAACATGGTGTTTCCTCCGCACCGGTTTAATATATATTTTCAAATTTCACACAGCTTGACATTAACGTACACACCAACTTATGTACAAAATTTCAACTCTCTACGCTAACTAATAATAAAGTTAATATTTAATTTTACTGCAGGGGGTAAGCGAAGCCACGCCCCTGAGCTGACCTACTTCTTGCCCCTTTAGCCTTGCTTCCCACACAAATTCAAGGCTGTGGGCGAACTCTCGGCCGCCAAGCCTAGCTTTCTCTTTCCTTCGGCGTGAAGGGTTAAATAGCCGTGACACAATTCAAAATACTCCTCTCCAACCCTTCGCCTCTGGCCAATATACAAAACTAAATTTAAAATAAATGAAATTAAACAAATTATTACGATTGAACAAGATTAAACACACAATTCTGATTACAATGAAATGTCAACGGATTCTCTACGACAATTTTATCACATTTTGCATTATTTACAATGAACATTACATTTAATAGATACAAATGGCAAAGAGGCCTGTTACAAGGTGATTCTAGGCCAGAAAGATTCTGCTGTATTATTTCTTTGGGTCCACCATTGTGAGTGACTAGTAACCTTTCTATAGACAGAGAACTTGTGTAGATTTATTTTTTTTATCCTTTATGTAAATAGTAGTTATTTATTCTGTTTGCCATTTATTGTGATAAATCTTTATAGACATAGATTTTTTTTGTATATACAGTTGTAAATAAACTAGATTAGCTTTATTTTCTTTATTTTATCAATGACCTCCATCCCAAAACGTACCTAGCCCGCAAGCTTGTAACATTATATAAGATGTAGTTTATACAGTTTAAGTGATATACTTGAGAAGAGGAAATAAATTTATGCAGGAATTACAGCGTGGGAAATATATGTGTAAATTTACGAGTTTTCTTTTGGCATGAAATTACTGTTCTTATTTGCTCACATATTTCAGAGTTTTAAGAAAACACTCTTATGAGCCCGTGTTACTTATGATGCATTTTTCTTCATTCCTTCCTGGTTAAAAATTTGGCAAGATTTAACTGAGGACATGACACGTATAGCAAAACTTAAAAGTTTTCTTCTAATAATTTAGTACGATTGTAAGTGAACTTGCACAATCATACTGAATATTTTAAGCGTAAGTGAATACAATTACACGCCAGGATATCGTACATCAACTAGTACATTGACACTGAATACATTGGACCCTAATCAATACAACTTACCTTCCTGGATATTAACAAATATCTCGTTATAAATTATTTTAAGGCATTAGCGCAATCGTGAACCGGGAAGTTATTAACACTATTCCTTCTTGAACTAAGACGACGTGACAGTACCGCCAAGTTGAAGACGTTGGCTATAGTTGGGGCTTGGAAGACTCACCATTGCAGATCTTCAAAGTAGAGTAATGAGTTTACTGACACAAGACCATACCTAAGTTCTTCGACTGACGTGGCCTGCGCCGCACTCGGAGTCAAGTGAGTGCTCCGGACACAACTTACGTACACAGTTTTTGGTGAGGCGAAACCCAGGGCAATACTGCATCGTATCACAAATTTTAACGTTGGGGTTATTTGGAATAGTGGTCGAAGACCAATTTCGTTACGTTCCTGCTTCCTCGATCCACTTGTTTGCGAACCTCGACAGCCCTGCAACCGCTTCACAAGTCGACGTCCATCTACAGTACTCAAACAGCTACCAACCAACTTCCCAGGTCGTTCACTCGCACGCATCGTCAGGTCGCGGTTGTATAGCTGTTGGCCTGCTCCGAAGTGCAACTTAAAACTACTAAACATACAAGTATAGGCTATTCGGGATAAAGTAGGCACTGACCAATTCTGTTAAAGTTCTATTTTCAGCCAATTTGTATCTTTCCGCGCGTAACGGCTAACACCGGGAATTATCTAACTTGTAAGGACACAGCAGTTAATGTTTGCACGTGTAATATAAAATGTGCAGCCAGTAAGAATCGATACAGTTTGGTAAAAAAGTTTATTAATTATGTAAAACACAATTATGTCGATTTCGGTTGCTTTAGTTTCTGTATGGTTGTATTTAAATAGGAAACTACGTGGAACTATATTGCGTAATTTCGCTGCCAACCATACAAGCAGTAAGGGTATTGTAGGTAATGTTGAATTGTATACAGTAACGGCTAGTGATATTTTTCGAAGAATAAATTTTTTGTGCTCACTTTAGCCCGAACGACCTATAAGCTACATATGGTACCAACCTACAAAACTACAGCTGCTCAGTGACCATCGGTCATAATTTACTAAACGAAAATGAATATTATTAACAAAAGAGGTGATGCAGAGTCTTGAAAGATCCTGTAGCAATGCGATCCGCACCGAGACGTGAACAAAAAGGTCAGTGGTAGCATATACGGCTGACAGATGCCGATTCATCTGCACAAATTTGTATATGTAAAATGGGTGTTGGTTTATGTATGCGTGATATCGATAAACTCAAGACACCTTTTGACCGATCACCATGAAACTTGATATACATCTATATGGAAAAGGTTTTTATACCATTAGTTTTACTCTACTCGCCACTAGACCGTGTTGCAGCGCCACGAAATTTTGTATACATTGATATTTGAACACGGAGGATATCCATTACATTAGATGTAGGCATGGATTGATAGTGTTTTGTCTGGCATTGACAGGACAAGGTCTGCTGCGTCTTACTTATACAGGCTGTATGTATCAGTACAGAGGTTACAAACTTTCAAGAGGTATAGAGTATACCCAGACGATGGGAAATCACATAGCAATGCATGATCGGAAACACTTTCCTGCGACACAAGAAAGGACTCGAACAAAAGGGGAAAACATGTTTATTAATCGTAATACAGCAAAAATGCTGGGAAGTTTTTGGCTGGTGATGACGATTGATGTCTCTTTATGATCTTTTTGCTTAGTTTTTTTCTGTATTAAGAATAATAAACATGTTTTCTCCTCTTGTTCCGACCATGCATTGCTGTGCGGTTTCCCATCGTCTGGGTATAATATATGTCACCTGAATGTCAGTAACCGCTGTACTCATACATCCTGTATATAACAAATGTGAAATCAGCCCTGTTTGTCTGTTACCTTTTACGACTATAGCTGTGAACCTATCGCATTGAAATTTGGCGTAGTGGTAGCCTGGGGCCTATAGAAGGACGTAGGGTATGTTTCTTTATGGACGGTTTTGAGGAAAGAATAATGAAGACAGGCAATTCAGTAAATGTAGCTTGCTTGCTAACAATTATATTGTACAACTGTAATTGTTGTAGCTTGATTACTAACCAGTAGGTTGAACAACTGTAACTGTCGTGAGAGTAGGTCACCTCATATTGTCAGGAGTATCTTCTTATAAGCTAAAGTTAACACGTTGGTTACTGTACCATTCATCCGAGTGCGATGAAACGTTGTTGAGTTTTTGTTGTTCGTGCGCCTGCAAAGGTTTCTGACAAAAAAAAATTATACATAGGTGTTCAGGGGGCGGGTGGCACAAAACGGGGCAGTGGGCAGAACAGGGTACCCAAAATTTTATCTCATTAAATTGAAAACCACACGAACGAAATTGTGAACAACGGGTAGTATGCAACATAATTTCACATAGAAAGTGATCTTAAAGAATACCCCAGCTTTGAATGACTACGTTATCAAAACTAAATAACGTACAACCTTCGTTGAACAGTCAAATGAACCGTGTAACAATGAAGTTTCTTTAAAACATCTTCACAATTGTTCATTGTGGCCACCACGCACTTTCCCGACTATATCTACACTGTTAAAAAAAATTTCCGTGAAATTACGGAAAAGTACTGGCAAAAAATTATCCAGAAATCTTCGTAAAGTAACGGACACCAGTTTTTCTTGATAATGGAACACTCCGTAAAATTACGGACAATCCGTTTTCTGCAAAAATATTAAATTTCTTTAATCTACTGGCACTCCATTTTCCAGAAATACTACATTTACTTATTAACTATGATATTTCGAGAATCTTACGCACTATTTAGTAATCTGAAAAATTTTTCGTATCTACTGGGATTCGAACCCACGGCCTTGTAGTTGCCAGGCAGAAGCTCTAACCACTTTTTTTTATTTAAAATGTTTGGTACAATGGCAAGGCTAACGCCTCGCCCCTGCACCAAACATTCCCCCCCTTTAAGTTAATGAATGCATTTCCCCAGTATTTTTGTATCGTGTAGTTGTCGTCGTTATAATGGTAAGGTGTCTTCTGGCACACAGACAAGACGAACACAAACACCCAGTCCTGAACCCGAGGAGGTGGTTGTAAATGTCACCTCCCCGGCCAGGAATCGAACCCGGGACCCTTGCCTCAGCAGCCAGGAGCGCTAACCACGGAGCCAAGTGGCCGGACACCGAAGTGACAATTTACAAGTAAGTGAGTTCCATGCAGTGGTAAGATATAAACTTTATAAGAGACAACTTTTGTATTCGACATCCTGATTTTAGAGATCTTCATTAGTTACATTATGAGAAAAAGATTTTATTGTGTAGAAATAAATAACTTTAAAGGTACATAAACCCTAGCGCGAAGCACAGAGTACAGGAGCGATTTTTTTCAGCTGTTTTGAAGCAAGGAAAATACAAGATGTGTGTGGCCATTGAGTGGGGTAAGCTAGAAGGGTATGTTCTAAGGAAAGGGAGGGGGCAGGAGAGGCTACAGGGGATGATTTAAGACAGGACAGTGGTATATCATAAGGAGAGGAGGGTTATGACAGAGAGGAGGTATATCATAAGGGTAGAGATAGGCTAGTACAAGTATCGGGCGCAGGAGAGGGAGCAGACATCCACTTCCCCCTTATGGTGTTTAGGCATAACTTGTACCAAAATGGTCCACTCCCCTCACTTCCCCTCCCCCTCTCTCCTCTGCCCAAACCCCTTCTAGTGCGGGGCTTAAGCCCTCAGCCAATCACAGACCTCATAACACTTAGGTGCTATTCGTACCGAAAGACCCCAACAACCAATCCCAGCCTAGGACACGCCCTCCTAATGGCTCTGTAGACCAATAGCAGCACCCGGGGGAGGGGGGACTATTGTTATTCAAATGCACCTTATGCGGGTTTTGCTCCCAGTTGCGTCAAAACGCCCACGTGGTCACTACTCTGAACACTTCCGTCACTTACTGGACTGTTTGGCCCTTTGTCAATGCGCGAACCGAGTCCTTGTTTGTATTGCTCTTCTCTTTGAGGCAAAGTGCAGACAACCAGGAAGCAACACTTAACTTCTATTACCTTAGCTTGTCTTGTCTTCTTTTCGTTTAGTACCACTGTGCACACACATTAACTTCAGGATTCATGGTGATTATTAATACCACTTATTTTAAAGAAACACAGTAAAATATGCTTTAAAATTACAGAAACATATTTCCATGAATTTATGGAAAGTTACGGTCAAACATCCGTAAACTGGCAATACGGACACATTTCCGTAAACAAAAAATACAGAAGCCACTTCCGTAAAATTACGGTACTTTTCTGTTAATATTTCCGTGAATTTACGGAAATTTTTAACAGTGTACGCGATATGCGAACTGGTTCTGCACTCTTGTCATCATCCCCAGCGTTACGGTTTGGTTGTAGTTGAAACAATCGTAACCGAATCACATTTAGCAAAGTGAAAAACACAGAACACCTTCTGTTGTTCCGTTGTCGCCATCGTGATGCGGACTAACACACAACACACGCTCGTAGTTCGACGGCTCCCAGTGACATAAAAAACGTTTTTGTTCATCGGTTCATTTGACTGGTCAGCCAAAGTTATAGGCTGTTTAGTTTTGGTATTATTACAGGCATTCAAAGTTGAGGTGTTCTTTTCTGATCAATCTCTATAATGAATTATTCTTGCTCCTGTGGGGTAGGTATCGCCCTTGAGTTATTACATGTACCTAATAAATCATTGTTCTGTAAAGATATTTTGCAGTCACTATGAATAGACTTATAAGTGGTGAATGTTTGCTAGGGTATTAGAAGGTGCTGAGTTGACAGTGAGCGGCTTACAACAGAGCTGTCTCGCAGCGAGCGAAGGAGTGGGTTTTGCTGCGGTAGTGAATTGTTCTTGTTGAGCGAACCCCGGCGGAACTGCCGACTGGCGATTAGAAACGTCTCGAGGTCAAGTAAGAGGGCGCTGCGGACGACAGCCGATGAGTTACTGCGTCTGGGCATGCCATTTTACAGGCTATAATTAGTCGCGTAATCGTCCCGAGCTGATGAACTAGACGACGAGTGAAATTTAAATTACCTAGCTGATCTGTTAATTCTGCGGCTTAGCGAACTAATCTCCCTCCATGAGGAGGGATCTTGAATTAATTAGTTTTTGAGAAGTAAATACATTTGAGCGTCGTTATTAACCTTCGGACAACGTTAAGTCACGCAGTAAGGCAAATGTGGTTTACTTAAAGTTGGTATTGATAGAATGTATGTTGTAATAATCTACCATGTATACCTAAACATCAGAGTTAGAATAGTTATTATTACTTTAAAGTGTTAGATGTAACTGTAGGCTAGCACATAATTTATTGAAACCGCACTACATATTTTAAACCCTAAAAATGTTATTTAATGAATTTAATTCTAGAAAGACGATGCAAATTCACAAATACAAAATGATGACTGTCCCTTCCTCATAAGTTGCCGATCTGGAGCATTTTCTTGCGTCTGAGAGTCGGAAGAACTGTAGCGATAGGGTGATTCTAGCACAAGCATCAAGTGCCACATCGCCTCTATGAACAAGCCTACGTACCGGCGTGTAGGCTTGATATTGATGACGAAATTTGCACCTGCGTTGTGTCTGGTTGCCCTGTAGTTTATTTAAATATACGTACACGCTGAAGTGCTACAGCTCACGTTATGGGTACAAAATGGTTGTAAATATACGCCTTTCAAATACTTCGGAACAAGTCCATTTTCTTTATTCGCGTATGTACAGCTGTTGCAAGTGAGGGCGTATTCAGTTTTAAATGTAACTAGAGATGCAAGTCAAGACCTGTTTTACTTACTCTGCCCCTGCACAGCATCGTTGTAAACAGCAAATAGTGATGTTCAGTCGGGGTTCTAAGCATGACTTTTGCGGCGAGACTATAATTGTATTGGTTACTACCCGTCTGATGAGTTATTGCCGGCGGCAGGTGCAGTAACTACAGTGTTGGTGTGACGCAATCGTGTCGGCAGGTAGCAGAGCATAGTCCGCACAACCACACACTGCCATCTATCTACGCATCGTATCGGAGCGTTGTGTGTGTGTGTGTGCAACGATTGCTGTGATTGCATTGATCCCACATATTAAGGGGGATTGATCCCTGTCAGATCGGTTTTACTGTTTTTCTTATAAATCAGGGACTAGACACATTGTTTTACTATTTTCACGCTGACAAGGCATAGTTTATTGCTTCATTCACTTTTTGGAATCCATACGGCATTGTTTCTGTTATTGTTGCGGCCTCTGTAGTCGCTCCCGTAAATAAAGCAATTTTTCCTTTTCAGCTGTTTCCCGTTGCAAAATAATGAATATATTATGGTTCCAGCAATTACAGAAAATCGATTAAGTTTGTATCTATGCCTTGTCGTGACAAAAATTTTGATACATCGACTGGAACAGAAGTTATCGAGAAGAAACAGATAAATCCAAGGTTGTTGGGATCAATACTCCTTAAGTGGAAGTTTCATTATCATTGGCGTTGTAACATAACTAAAGTTGAGCAGACATTTCATTGGGAAATATATAAAGACGCAACCTTTTAATGTTTTACTCGGTGGTACACCAACCTTTTTCTTTATTAGTTTTATTTAGAATCCATGCGTTATTCTCTACCTCCTCTGGTATTAACGGCTCCTTCCCCTTCGCACAGTTTTTACTTGTGCTGGGCCAGCAGAACGTTATACATGTTTATTAAGCGTCCCACAGTCTATTGTTCGTGTGCACTGATTGTACTACGTGCTGGCACGTTACCCCCGCACTACTACCCTGCCATACCTAAAAGACGTCACCATACAGCAGCGCACTCAGACGGGTAGTACAGATATTACGCACCGCTTCATGACATTGCTGTCGTATCGCAATTTCGCTAATATTCCGTTATTACCTTTCAAGATACAGCTTTATTAAAGAGTAGTTTTCGACAATATTGGTGGGCTTCGTAACAATATTTATTAGTGTACGTGTTGGTTTATAATTGCATTTTATTCACCGTCAGGAATATGATTCCTCTTCGCAGTTTAATACATTAAATATACGTTTAGAGCAGTTTTCGTAAAAAAAATTTCTGTGAACACGCTGCAATGCAATTCCGACGCCAGGCAGTAAGCGATGTAATTACTACTTGACTTCGATGGCTGTGTATTTGATTCGAGTAGATGACTGCTTCTCTATTCAAACTAGGACGTTCGTACCGGGACAACGGTAGGGAAAGCAATAAAGAAATTCTCTCACATGTTCTCACAGTGTTTTTACTTGCTGCATCATATTCACCGATTCCCTTTTCCGACTTTGTAATCTCCCCAGGTGAGATTTTGCAACTATTTTTTGGAATCAATTTTTAAAAAAATATTTTGTATCCCAACATAGCTGTGATATATACACATACATACAAATACAGCAATATCTGTGTGCATTTAAAACAATTTATGTAGGTCTCCAAACCATTTTCTTGTACATTTGATCAGACTTTTTATTATTGTCTCTTGAAATTTTTGCAAGAAGTCCCTGAAATTTTGTTTTTCTAAAATACGAAAAATGTTTTAAAATGCGACTCAGTAATGAACATAAGTTTGTTTTACACCGAACACTGCTAATAAACATTATTATTCGATATTATGAACATTAAAACTAGTAAATAGTAAGCAAACATAATCAGTCCCATTTTCCGCATGTGTAATTTGCAGAAAAAAATATAAGTTCGAGCTGCCTCTAAAGAAATTTTATTGCAAATTAATTTTATAAACATTACCTGTACAAAGTACAAATATTGAGACAGAACATAATGTCGTATTCATACCAGAAGATCTGACATCAGTGATGTTTTAAACTATGGAAACTATGATAAGAAATCTCCAGGGGGAGAATTTCTCCCTAAAAGTGCAGCACAGTTATGGGGGGTTCGCAAGTGGCAGATAAATATGATCGCAATGTGTGTAGCAGCATTGTTTTTGAAAAGAAAAAAAAAAATACTTTCATCGGCAGTAGCTATTCATAGTTAGTTTCCTGCAACACTTGGCGGGGGCGACTGTGCACAAAGAGAAGTGCTGACGCAGGGTTGTTCATGAATGGTCAGGAAGGAGGTGGCGGTGAGAGGGGATGAAGCCACGCCCCTGTTCCATCTCGTATTCGGAAGCTGCCGTCTGTGTTCTGGAAAGTTCCCGAGTGGAGGGGAAGCTAGGGGTGTAGAAGACCGCGGGAGGGGAAAGGTTTCGGGGGTGCGGTAGAGGAGAGGAAAGGGGATGAAGAGTGTGAGGCGATAGTGGCGTGTTCTGCCGCGCAAACACGACACTTGTTTGAAAGTGATGCGCTCGGAGGAGGGGCCGGAGATAACGATGCGCGCATCTACAGAGACGTCTTTCGCCCGACTTCGCGATGTGAGTGAGGGTGGACAGAGTGTAACAGCCAAGTTGCTCCGATTTTCTTTGTATAGATAACGCTGGCGGGCTTGGTAACGATAAACGCCGCCTTCTTAAGGGTGTTCAAGTTGTATAAAATCATAATTTTATATTTTCATGAAGTGTAGTTGGTACTTGTGAGAACAGTTTCCTCGTACGAAACTGCTTTAGTTCGCATAATTTACTCATAATAGTGCGTCGAAGTTAAAATTTGCATGTTACGCTGCCATGTAAATAGTGAAAACCAGTTTATGTTTTCAAATAAATTATTCACAGTGAATTGACATGACATGGTCTACATAACCTTACAGTTATAAACTTACGACTTAATATGTGAATCTGTTAAATAATCGTAAAAATACAAGAAAAAAGTTGGTAATTCAGAAATTTTCTAAAATACCGAAACTGTCCTTAGTGAGTTTTTATATTAGGTAGCGTAGGCCACGGCGAGTTAGTTCAGTATGAATTATTTCGTTTCATTATGTCAACTGGTTTTCAGTATTTACATGGCATCGTAACATACAATTTTTGACTTTGATGCTCCGTTGTTAGAAAACTACGCGAGTAAAAATTGTTTCGTAAGAAGAAACTGTACTCACAAGTAGCGTCTACAAAACTTTACTATTTAGTAAAATTTCATAATTTTTATATTACACATACTTAACACCCTTAAGGGCGCGGTGTACCGCAATTTTAATCACCATGTCATTATTTAGTTATTTGTATCAGTAATTTTTTCTTGTTTTAGGCACAAAATGTGACAAAATTTTTATTTTATTAAATTTTTTTATCTCGCATAGTTTTTGCGTAATGGCTCGTTAAAGCCAAAATTAGCATGTTTCCGTTTTAAGGACGACACTTAAAACCAACTCACTTAACTAACTGAAAAAATTCACTCTGAATGACGATGTTGTAAGCTATTCAGTTATGTTAAACCACAAAATAAAATAATTTTTATTTAAAAAAAATATTCAATTTTTGAATTGTTATTTTAAAGTCCAGCATTTTGATTTAAATACAAAAAAAAACTATTCTTTGTTTTTATGAACGTGACATTGTAGCCTGCAACGTCTATATCCACAGTGAATTTTTTCAGTTTGGTATGTCAGTTAGTTTTAGTGCAATCCTTAAAACGGAAACATGCAAAATTTGACTTTAACAAGCCATTACGCAAAAACTATGAGGGATAAAAAATTTTCATGAGTGCCAAATTTAGTCATATTTAGTGTCTAAAATAAGAAAAAAAGTTTCTGGTACAAATAAAAAATAAAAATATAGTGATGACAATTGCGGTAGACCGGGCCCTAAAGAGAAGTTTTCAACGGGAAGACACACGTCACTTGAGAGCCTTGTGCATAGAAGCTATGAAGCAAGTGCTGAACGAACAAGGATCGGCCTTATAATCCGCAGCTCATCGCGGTCGTAGTAGACCAATAGCACGGAAAATATAAAATGTAACAGTATGTTGTTATTGCATGTGTCAAAAGTCAAAGAATTGAACTACAAACACAAGGATGTATATTTACCCTTTCTCTTCAGAAGTCTGAGCGCCAATGCCTTAGTAATACCTTCTTTAAATCCATATTTACCAATATTTGCCTCTCTAATGACAGACGGTGGGGCTAAAATAAAGAGGTGCGTCTGCAGATAATAGTTTTGTACCATTCCTGAAAGGAAACTATGTTTCCAGAGTAGTTATTTACGGACATATGCGTAAACACGCAGATATTTATTTGACAGAAAACATCTCGCAAGAGACTCTCTTCAAAGGCTTGGGCCCGAGTTTTTCGGCTTTCTAGAGAATTATTTTTTAAAACCGAGACGAGAGCCGATATCGTAAAATTACTTAATAACTTTGTTGCAAATTGGTTTTTCTAAGTAATGTAATTTTTCGAGACAAACAGAATGAATATTTTAGCTAATTTATCAAATAAAATTTCATTACCTAACTATTCAGCTACCATCATCAGAATACGTAGTTAAAGCTACTTACAACAAAGTTTGTGTTTTAAAAATTGCTACCGTTAAACGTAAAACTTGGGTTTGAATACCCTTAAGACGGCGTGGTACATAATCCAACGCTAAAAGCATTGATCTGTAACTGGGTTTCTTGAAACCAATTTGCGAAAATTAAGCAATAGCAATCCTAGACAATGGTTTTAACCAACGTTTTAAACAAAATTGTTTCCAGTGTTATGAACTTCTGAGGCACAATCTCTGACGCCGGAACCTCGTGCATTTAACTGCAGCACAAGAGATCACGTGTAACGAATTAGTAATTCTGGATAAATATTTACTCATAAAGTTGTTAATTACCATTATCTAGGATTGTCATTGAGTATTGTATCCATATTGGCATCTAAAAAAGCGTAGAAATCAATTAACGTTTTCAGCGTTTATTTATCTACCATACACTCTTACTGTCACCATCAAAGGTTACATTACAGAGCCCCTGCTGTTTGCACCAAGTCAGTACAACACAGGTGCAGAGCAAATAAAACGGGTCTTAACTTGCACCTCTAGCCACAGTTGGAACTGAATAAACCTCCAGGTTTTTAGCTGCGCGTTCGCGAACAAAGTAAATGTACTTGTGTCGTAGTGTTTGATAGGCGCATATTTACAGCCAGTTTGTACCCATCACGTGACCTCTTGCACGTCTGTGCGTTCATCTTTAATTCCACCACAGCACGATAAGATGCAACGCAGGAGCAATAGTTGTGCTCATTATAAGCTGCATAAAGAAATCGGTACGCAGTTGTTCTACACTCTAAAAAATAGTTTGTAAATTTACCAGACGTACGTATAGGAGCGCTAAGGTAGTAGGTATGGTAGAATTGTTTCCCAGACATCCATGGTAGCTCTCCTAGACTTTTTATAAAACAGTCAAATGCATACTGAAGTTATCAGACTTGTATTGTAGCAACTGCAAAAGTTTGCATATTTACAAGGCGAGAGTATGGTAACTGTACCATACTGCGTCTGGGATAATAACTTCCTAAACATTCGAGGAAGTTTTTTTACAGTGTAGTACGTTCAGACATAAACGACTAGTTGGGCATATCTCCATGATATCTTCCGAAGTTGGCAGTTTTCCTGCTTTCGTCTTCATTGTCATCCATAATAAATAAAGAATTATATTCATTCCCAGCGGTTGCAAGGTAACATTTATAAAAGTGGAGTGGCTTTGTGACCACAAACCTTGAAAAAAATATATTTTAAGTCAGGTAATGCCAGTAAATTAAATTACCTCCTTGAAAATCCAGTATGGCAGGTCGTAGTTTTTTGTCCTACAAACCATTGAGTGTACCAAAAATAGAATCCACGCGAAGTGGTGTACACACTTCGTAAGATTTTTTTTAACATTTACAAAAGAAGGTGACAAAGAAAAAAATCTTTGTCTTTGTGCTGTATCGAAATGTTAACTCGCGTGCAATATATTTCTTGTGAGATGTAGGTTCGCCCGATTAGCATACCACCCGCTGATCTCTGTAGCACTGCAGGGATGACTATGTAAGCGAGATTCGCTGTTATTGGCAGTACACAACCTATAACTTCGAATGACTCAATCATGACAAAGGAGAACAAAGTCTAGCGGGAAAAATGCAACTACTTCTCATCTGCTCTGCGCAGGCGCGGGCAGATGAAGCAATGCAGCGTAATAATGTTTTTTAAGTTTTCTAACCTAACAATACCAACCATTGTATCAGAAAAAAAATATATGTAATCAAATCTATAGGTGTTTCGCAATAAACTGAGCTTTCTTGAACACTTACTTGTCTAGAATTAGTCACTAAAAATTCTTATTTTTTGTAAATTCAAACGTCAACGTTTGAATGCATTACAATTTACACACTTTAATTTTTAGTTACGTTTGTTTCTTTATGTTAAAAAGTTGCAGCAAACAATAAATTAACTGAACGTAAAAAGTTACCTGGGGTTCAAAAGTGCCCACTTTATCCCGAATGAACTGTAAACTAATCTAAACTAATTACGCTAACGTAGACTATCAAAGGCGTAGGGGAATTCTTCCTGGACTCTCTTATCCGCTCTGTCAGAACAACTCCGTAAATTGTATGTACAGTATGTATGAAATATATATGGTTTGCTTGTGGCGAAAGAGAGGTACAGTATGTATTATAAACCGAAAACTTTGGCATTTACAACTATAATTATACTGTATTCCGTTTAATAATAGTTGGTTTCTTGTAATTTAATCACATGAAAATTGCATTTTCAAGTGGTAACTGCTGTGCGAAAACGTTATTTATGTAACACTAGCAATCAGGCTATTTAAATTTTATAATGATTTTTTCACAAATATTGTGTAGCGGTGATATTAAAACTGCGATATTTTATGGGTACTGTATTTCTTATACATGTAAAAAGAACTGAATCGGTCGTTGTTAAACTGCACCAAGTTCAAATTTCAAGAAACACTGGTTTTATTGGTAATGCGTGTGTGTGAGTGTGTGTGTGTGTGTGTGTATATATATATATATATATATATATATATATATATATATATGTGTGTGTGTGTGTGTGTGTGTGTGTACTCCGAACTGACTGAATTTGAATGTAACTTACCGGTACCTTCTGTATGTGCGAAATAAACACGTGCGTTTTATTAAGGCTTTTAAAAATGAACTAAGTCCATAGATTTTAATAGTTATCATACTTTTTTACAAAGTGCCTTTTAACTATTACCGATTTAATTTCAGCGGCAGTTAACATCCGTAGGTAGTCTGTATGTGATGTTTCATAAGTAACAGGATACGCAGAAACACAACAAAATCATACAACGTTACGGACATTGCACGATGTACTCCTAGTTCGCATATTGCTTAGCAAAGCACCAATCCATCACCGCGCCATATATTGGGTTCCTATCATATTGAGGGTTCCCACAACCTCATAATGTTTAGTTTTAACACGCATGTCTGAAATAAAAATTAACGAAACTGAAGAACATTCTCCTTTCCCTCACGTCTGTGTATTACCCATACCCAGTGGTTGCCAATGTTCTCGCACATCCACACGTTATGTTTTAGTTATATTTCAAGTTGTTTGTATGTTGGCGGATATTTTCTCGTATTCTCTTTGGAAACGCAGCGAAGGATACAACGGTGTCATAGAACACTTGACCAGCAAAGTGGTCTCGTTGGCTGCCAGTAATTGTTTGAGAATATACGGTAGTCTAATTTTTTTATCCGGTGATTTTGATCAAAGATAAAAGCCAACAAATCAGGTGTTAACTGAATGTATGGCTTCTGGTACAAAATTAATTGGTTGGGCTGAACTTCACCGTGCACTGCCATGAGTGAATTTTTTTTTTCTTCAGAAAATATAGTTTGCTGTTGAAAAGTAATTTGATTTATCCCCTCTCCCCCTTCCCAAGAATAACTAAAAAAAATAACTTCTCAGACATACACAAATATATTGTTTTCGTATTAAAAATAATTAACGGGTACAGTTACGTATTTATTTATGAATTTTTCGTCTACCGTCGAACTGTTTCATAGCTATGAAGAGATAAGCTGAGGAAATGTGAATTGAATTGGCAGGGGACTATATTTTGGAACCATTCCAGCATTCTCTTAGAGTGATTGCGGAATATCCTAGAAACGTAAATAATGAGGGTCGGAGCCGGAATTCGAATCCGTGTCTTCCACAAGCAATCATTCACAGAATAGTGATCTCTTACTTACCACTTGTTAATGCAAACATATCAATGTATACAATTAACAAAATGCATAGATTTCACCGTAGCCTAAAAGATGCCGCAAGTTTCAATAAATGATGCATTATTTATTATTATTTTAGAAAAGACAGTCTTCAAAAGTGCTGACATTAATGTGAGCAGAATTTATTTAGACTTCCGGTGTCCGCGTTTAGCAAGTGACGGAGCGACAGCGTAGGTACGCGCAGGCTTACCTCCGCATAAATGATGCCATTTTTCCAGGCATGGCAACACTGGCAATTTCTTTTGCAAGAGCGCAAACTAATGTTTCAACCCAAGAATGTGTACGCAGACTCCTCGGGTTGCGCAGATTAAAAACCAAGTCACGCAGAAGGACTCGCGCAGCTCCTGAAATTAAAACTAGAGATTTTAATTTGGAAGCGCTTATTAGGACTCTGAAAATAAACGTTTTCGGTTCGAGCATGGTTCCGCTATACGCGGAATTTCCGCTCTCTTTCCCCGTGGAATCCGGCCAGTTCCACGATTCGTTAAATTTTCTTCTTCGTCCCCCTCCCCTCTACCCATGGGGAGTGGCATAACGCGAGGACGCTAGGAAGAGTCGCTGTGGTTTAGTAGGGAGGGGTTGCGAGCCAGTCGGGCCGACCCGGTAATGGGGCAGCCGCATTAGCCACAAACAGCTCTTGCGAGGGTAACAAATAAAAGGAACGAAGAGGGGGAGTCCATCTCTTGAAGCAAGCAAGGAAGGCCGGGAGAGTGGGTGGAGAATGAGATAAGGAAAAGAGGGGAAAACAGAGCAGAAAGCAGGCGGCTTGAGAGGCGCTTTGAAGGGAGTGGAAGAAAGGAACCGTGGTACGAGAGAGGGCTGATAGCATGACAACAGCGTGAGAGGGTCTGTTGCGATTTACTGCCTGTGCGTGTCACTCCGCTGTATGAAGTGAATTAGAGGAGGACATTGCGTGAAGGAAGACGGAGGATGGGGGAGAAAGAAGAGGGTGGGTAACTCTCTCTCTCTCTCTCTCTCTTCATTTTGGTTCGGATGCCTGCAAGTGTTGCTTCCAACTCACCCTCCAAAGCAACAGTTTTTTTTCATCTCCCCTCTTAATAGGGTGTTGGCGGCCTGGGACGTCTTATATTAAAGGGTGGAGAAAGTAGGAGGAGTAGAAAAGTGTAACTTTATGGAATAGACGCACTCGGCCGCAGTTCCTTTCGCTTCTCCCAATACAAGTGTAGGCAAGTGGCCGCAGGAATTCACTTCCACCCAGCACATTGGCCGCTACAAAGCGACTCGTCCAGGAAAATTGCTCGAGACACAAGCGGGCCCATTTTTCACGAGTACCTCTTTATATAAATAAGTACCATATCTACCTACTTGCTGGGTATGCGTAGGACTTTCTTGTAGTGTTCTATCATACAGCATAGAAGTATACGTTTAATATGATTAATGTAAAAATGTTTGATTCTTTAACGTGGGTAGAATGAAATATCCATATATTATCCCATCTTTTCAAATAATTTTCACTAACGTCGAATAAACGTAACTCGTTCATTCTCTGTACAAAATAATTATTTAAGGTTAAGAGCTAATTTGTTCTCAAAATTTTTTCGAGTGTATGTTTCAATCTGAGTTTCACATACATCCCATTACTACATTTTGAAGTACAGCTGTCTGAAGAGGTAGATTTCAGCTATGTTGGAGGACTTCGTAACAGTTGTTTCAATAAACATTGTGTCTTAAGAGGGCGTGGTACATATTCAACGCTAAAAGCATTAATCTGTAACTGCAGGTTTCTTGAAGCCAATTTGCGAAAGTTGAACAATAGCAATCCTAGACAATAGTTTTAGCCAACGTTTTAAAGAAAATTGTTTCCAGTGTTACGAACTTCTGAGGCACAATCTCTGACGCCGGAACCTCGTGCATTTAACTGCGGCGCAAGAGATCACACGTAACAAATTAGTAATTCTGGATAAATATTTACTCATAAAGTTGGCAAATACAATTATCTAGGATTGTAATTGAGTATCTTATCCATATTGGCTTCGAAAAAAGCGTAGAAATCAATTGATGATTTCAGCATTTATTTATCTACCACGCACTCTTAACAATGACATTCCGATATGTCCGAAGTGTTATCTTTTCGTGCATTGGCCAATGGACACATGTAGAATAGGTTCGCAAGAAACGTATTTACGAATCTCCTGCTGAGTGTTTGAAGCGCGTGGTAGGCGGAGCTCTTAAATTATTAACTAAATCGATAATCTCATAACATATGAGATGATTTATATTAAATTTTTATTATTTCGTTGCCAGATCGGCATGCCGATGTTAATTTTTAAATTTGCTGTATAAGTTAATTACAGAATTTGAGTTATTCATATGAATGCGATATGATCCTAGGAATGAAACATGAACCATTTTTATAATGATGACAATATCACGTTTTCATCTAGGACGGTTCTGATTTATTCACATATGTTTTTCATTCTTCCTAGAAGGCGATAAGTTTAAGAGCAATACATTTTCAGAGTAATAGTAAAATAAAGTGCCTATCACTTATCAATATTTTAATAAGAATTGTAATCTAGTAACGTGATACATTCTGCGAAATTTTTAAAAGGGAACTAGGTTAAAATTTTATAAAATATAAAATATACGTTACAATAATATTTGTCTGTTTACTTTATTTCCTGTCGTAAACATAGTTCGTGTCAACTCAAAAATTAATAAAAAATGTACAACAAATTTTGTTTATTTCTTATAAAGTGTTAATTTAACTTCGAACAGTTTTAAAAACCTCCTCTTCGAATGTGACTATTCAGTAATTCTTTTCACTCCAAGCAAGGTGGAACAGTTGTTGTGAAACAGTACACCAGCGTTTGGGAGAGCTCGGATTAGAGTCAGTTCCTTGGAGAAGGTTTATGCCTGGGCGGGGAGGGGGGGGGGAGGTGAAAGAGAAGACCAATTCCTTACAAACAACAGCCGCTTCTCTTCACAGTCTTCACTCTCTAAAATACCAGTTCCTCATTGTATTTGAACTCGCTGTCGGAGAAACTCTAAAGCCTACGTGTCAAACCACCATCAATTTACAGCTTGCATACGATGTGAAAATAACGAAACAGCAGTTACGTAATAAAGTATTAACTGATGTTGAATGAGTGACTATAAAGTATATGAGGTACAAGAAAACAAAACAAGTCCCAAAAATCTGTTCATCTTTTCCGTGATAAATGAAAGTCCTTTAATGTGCACTAAACTCACTAGATGTTTGCGTAGTTCCAAAATAGGTCATATTCTTTTACCTATACGCGATGAGTATTAATCACATTTTTAAAGACATGTTTCGCGTAGGCTTCCCCTTAGTATACAGGGTGGAATGCAAATCGCAGAAAAGCTCATGGGTACAGGTAGCCAGACTTAAATCAAGAACAATGAGTACAGGAACCACGCCTCTATTGTTAATAGTATGGGCGTAATACCACCGTGAAAGTCGTGTTAATGAACAAGTGACGATAATTTAACAACCACTACAAATGGAACGCTGACCTTCCGAATTCAATTCAGATGTATGACTACACGTTTGCAGGGAATATAGCGTGAACAGCATCCCTTGTGATTGAAACATCGGGTCGCCTCTGTTATTATGCATGTATTTCTGTACATGTACGCCTGTAGCAGCCCATCCTAGTGAATAAAGAAACGTAATGGCATAAGTAACAAAGATATGCACTTATCAGAACACGCTTAGACAAACCGTTTTTGAGATACAAGCACTCAGTCAGAAACACTGTGGAAATACCGACATGTAGGCAACCCGTGTAGCACGTACATGAAGACATGCTTCCGAGGAACACTAACGATGTACAACTTTATTACCGAAAGGTATGCAACACACATGACAAAAAGTAAGGGGAAAGCGATACATGGAAGCAGGGGCACAGGCAAGACGTCTTTAGTGGTACGTGTAATGCCGTAAAACCAAAAATGTTGTATTTTTTAAGTTTGTGGAAATACAGGAGTTACAATGTGTACGTACCAGCACTTAACAGGACAGTGATAACATCCTTGTATTTACATTGTACGAAACAGTCTGAATTACACCTTGTAAGTTTCTAAGCATCATGTGTTCAAATTGTTCTATGTATGTTCCAACACAGGCACGCACATGACGCACCCGCGACCTGCACCACATGCAAGTGATCTTTTTTGGTTACATGCTTTACAGCAGCATGCAGCCTGGCAATGCATTCCTCAACGCTTTCCATAGTTTCGTGGTGCACTAGTTCTTTAAGGAATCCCTACAAAGAGCAGTCTAAGGGATAGAGATCTGGTGACCTTGGGGACCAGTATACGCGTCCATACCATCCTTATCTACCGCCGTGGACATGTGCGATCTAATTCCTGGTGAGCTGCTGCACTTGTAATGCGCCGGTGTCCAAATTGTTGGTACTACATAACGCGTCGCAGCGCTAGTGAAACATCCTTTAAAGATCTCCCGCGATACCCCGCGGAGAAACACTGCTTACAAACCTCCTGTTAGTCTGTCAGGGAAGATATACGGTCTTATCAACCGTCTTCCCAGGATAACTCGCCAGATGTTTATGTCCAATCGGACCTGACAACCTTTGGCACGAACGACATGAAGATTGCCGTAATGTCAATGGTGGTTGTTGTGCCAATTAAGGGGTATTGATCCAACCACCTTGAATTTATCTGTTTCTTGTCGATAACTTCTGTTCCAGTCGATGTATCAAAATTTGTGTCACGACAAGCCATACATACAAACTTGATCGATTTTCTGTAATTGCTGGAACCATAATTTATTCATTATTTTGCAACGGGAAACAGCTGAAAAGGAAAATTGCTTTATTTACGGGAGCGACTACAGAGGCCGCAACATTAACAGAAACAATGTCATATGGATTCCAAAAAGTGAATGAAACAATAAAATAAACTATGCCTTGTCAGCGTGAAAAAAGTAAAACAATGTGCCTATTCCCTGATTTATAAGAAAACCGTAAAACCGATCTGACAGGGATCAATACCCGTACACTTTCTTGTGTAAAATGAGCTTCATCAGACCACAGAATGTGACCCGGGCTTTGTTGAAGTGCCGCGAGCATCCAGTGACGGTACTGTAGACGGCGAAGTCGATCCTCTTCAAGTACATGCAAGATGGTCTGTACAAACGAATGGCGCACACCGGCGTAGTGCGCGAGCTAAGGAGGGATCCATTGAAAACATCTGCCATAGCGCCTTGGCAGAATGTCACCATGTAGGTGCTACACAGGTTGTCTACCAGTTGGCATTACCACAATACGCCGACTTTAGAGTACCAGTCTCTCAGAAACGGTTTGTCTGAGCGTGTTCGGACAAGTGTACCTTTATTGTTCCTTAAGTCATTTCATTTCTTTATTCACTAGGATGGGATGCTACAAGCGCACATGTACAGAAATACATGCATAATAAGATAGGCGATCCCATGTATCCAACGCATTGGTTAGGATGGTGTTCACACTTTATTCTCTGCATACGTGTCGTCATGCATCTGAATTGAATATGGAAGGTCAGCGTTCCATTTGCAGTGGTTGTTGAATTATCGACCCATAACATGTTCATTAACATAACTTTACGGTGGTATTACGCCCGTACTATTGACAATAGAAGTGTGGTTCCTGTACTCATTATTCTTGATTTAGGTATGGCTACCTGTGCCCGCGAGCTTTCCCGCGATTTATATTCCATTCTGTACGCTAGTTTTAACAATTGAATTTTTACAATTCTTGATGGATGAGTTCTGGTATTCCAACGTGTCGAATGTAAACAGTACTACAGTAGATGGGTCAGTGAATGAGTATGTTTGTATCAGTTGTCGACGGCATGTAACGTTTTGACTCCCCGATGTTTGTTAAAAAAAATTATGTATATGTATTTTTATACATTGATCTCGAGGAGGAAACGTTTCCCCCGATGCAAACCGCGAACTCTCAAAGGAAATCACGGACACCGCATCAACATACATTTTCATTTGCTAGCAAGGTTGCTCCGAAAGGTTGGTGGACAAAAACTCCCCCAGGGCCAATTCTGATCGAAGCTGTGAGGCGACAACCAAATTACATCTGCGTCCAAGTGCCGGGGCAATTTAAAAATGTAAATGTGCAGTCGCCGGGCCGCGAGGCACGGGTGCAGAGGGCCAAGGGTGTTGGCGCAGGGTTGGAAGAGGGTTGAAATCCTTGCAGGAATAAATTATCACGAAGGAACGCAGCGGACGGCGGCGGAGGAAGCCAGCCGATTGCGCAGCGTTTTCTGTTTCCTACCCTGCCCCGCGTTTCAACGTCCTGCTTAATTTAATTTTCAAATTAACAACCGGCACGCTGCGTATCCTTGTAATTATCACCAGATACCCCTCTCCCTCCAGCTACATATTAATTTAGTTTTCCTTTTTTATTTTTAGCGACATTGCTCAGCTGTCTGAAAATGGCTCTGTCCACGTCGCTCGCCTCAGCAGTTGGAATTACTTCGTCTTCAAGTGTGCTGTGATACGTACAGTTTTGTTCAAGCGCTAAATACGCCACAAATGTGTACATATGATTGTGTAGTTTGACTTAAGGAGGGGTAAATGGTCGCCATCTTGATTTTTTTATTTGTATCATAACTTTTTTTGGGGGGTAAATATATGGAACATTAACATAACTACAAGATATAATACATGGTGGTAGAATATTAGACATCATAAATATTTATTTACGTTGCTGCTGTTTGCTGTTACGAAATTAATAAGAATTTTCTAATTGCAATTACATCTGTAGCAACAGTAACGTCAAATAATGTTTATGATGTCTAAAATTCTGTCGATATGTGCTCGATCCCACAGTTAGGTTGAAGTTACATAAATTTACCCAAAATCAAAGTTATGACACAAAATACAAAAATTCAAGAGCGACAATCTCGCCCTCTTAAATGTTATGATTTAGTATATTAAGTAGTATGTTAATTTCTTTTCTATAATAAAGAATAGATGTTTAAACTCCAAGAATAAAAAATAATTTTACTGCTATTTTAGTATTGTTAGTTAATTTACATAGCATATTTCATACAGCACATAATAATGCCGACGGGAATTATCTAGGTTACGGACGAAGGCTTCGTTTGCTGTGTGAAACAGTGATAGAAGTAACGTGCTCATTTGGCTTTATATCTTATATTTTGTTGACTGAGCCTGTGCATGCAGTCACATGTGTGTGTGTGTGTGTGAGCATGCGTGCTTGCGTGCGCGCGCGTTTTTTGCCACAAAGTCTTGTAATAAGTAATTTTGCAATTTTTCCTTTATAATTTAATAATAAAAGTATACAGTTTCATGTAAATTCTAGAAATTTAACTACTTTCCGTAAAGGAACTAACCTGTCGAATTTCTCCATATATTTAGTTCACGTATTCCATCATAGTTATATTCGATATGTGCTGGGTAATCTATTCTTGCTACTCATATCAAAAGTGTGTATTTGGCAAATGCTTCAATCGTTCTCCAAGATATTAATTTTTTTCCGTTTCCAAACGCTTCTAACAATAAGCCAACATAATTGTAATTGTATAAAATAAAATTAATAACTCCAGTGTCAGCAGTACAGCTAAAAATGACATTATTAAACACTGGAATAATATAGGTTTGGTAATATTTGATAGTGAAATTTTGATTTAATGCATTTTACGGTATGGGGAAAGGCAGAGTTGTAGGAAACAATAATATTACTATTTTCACTGATTTTATATCTTAATATATAAATTGAAGTGTCCTGACACTCACTCACTCACTCACTCACTCACTTACACACTCATTAACGCACAGCCCAAACCACTGGGACTAGAACCATGAAATTTTGAGGGAATTGTTCCCTTGCCACGTAAGGTACCCACTATGAATGGAATTTTTCAAAATTCGATAATTAAGGGGGAGAAAAGGGGGAAATGTGTTTTCAAAGAATCCCTGATATCTCATTAACCAGGAAAGCTATCATAAATTTTTTAACTTCATGATATTGCCCAAAGAAATGCATATCGGCGAATTGTTTCGATTTTGCGAAATCTGAAAATTTAAGAGGGTGAAAAGCCGTAAA
Organism: Medauroidea extradentata; assembly: GCA_003012365.1. NCBI lineage: Eukaryota > Metazoa > Arthropoda > Insecta > Phasmatodea > Phasmatidae > Medauroidea > Medauroidea extradentata. The sequence continues at coordinate 40,797 of PNEQ01116295.1, read as the reverse complement.
ATGTGTTTTTCATTAATCCGTGATTTCTCCTAAACCATTTCAGAGAGTGAGGTGATTTTTTTTCTTTAAAATGACGCGTAAGTAAATATTTAAAACGTATTTTTAGTTTTTTTTTTTCGAAAATCGTCCTTGAAAGCTCTTTAAAAAAATGAAACGTGTTTTTAATTAATACCACTTATCTCATAAACCAGTGGAAAAATTGAAATGGTTTTTGCTTTAAAATAAACCTTACGTAAATATTAACGAGTATTTTCAGAATTTTTCGAAATTCGTCCTTGAAAGCTGTTAAAAAAATAAAATGTGCTTTAAAATAATCATTTGTACCGCTGATACCCGTTGATATATCGAGATTATTTTTGATAAGAATGAAGCTTATGTAAATATCTACTAACCAAATTCAGGATTTTATGAAATTCGAAAATTAAGGACGTGAAAGCAGTAAAATTTCACAGTCTCCCGAAAAAAAAGAGAATGATCAAGGAGAAATAATTTAACACTTGTTTCTTTTTGCCAACCTACTCATAAATAAAGCTTCTTTGGACTGTAGCCTGTAGATACGAAAGAATTATCACGGCCTGCCTTTTAGCATTCACTCGGGTATTGTATAAAGTGTGTGGTGTGGGAGTGGTTCGTATCCCGTGCAAGACTTTGCGACGGGAATTACTGACATCATACGATCATATTGCGCGCGCTCTTTACGCTGAGCAAGGACAATTTATAATTCACTGTTATTGAGTACGCTAGCTGTTAAAATGCCTTCATCACATATTTTATCCAGATTTACTATTTACATTACATAATTTCACGCGAGCAAAGCCGCAGCCGGCCAGCTAATGTGTGTGTATGTATTATGTATGTGTATGTATATATATATATATATATATATATATATATATATATATATATATATATATATATATATAGAGTGGTGTTTTTGTGTTAAATAGGTTCACTCTGTAAAACAATGTAGGCCTAATAATTATAATGGAATGCATGAGACTTGAAATAATCAACACCTACACCAACATAAAGTTAAAATTCATTTAATTAATTGCCAGAAAATTATCTCAGGGTTCAAACAAGATGGCGTGGATCCCTTCCAGGTATTCTTAGATGATATTAGAATCCTATATTAAAGGAACTGAATATTACTATAGACAGGAAATAATAGTCTCGCGCGTAATATTTAATCATAGATGACCATCCCAGAACATTCACAAGATGGTAACATACGTTAATTAATGTAAAAAATTTGAAGCAGAAATACGAAATAATTATATACAATATACTGCAAAATTCAGTCACGATGGCGGTGGAGCAAGGAAAAACACAGGGGAGGAACATAAAAAAAAATATCTAGCTACAGAAAAAAATACGGCGGCACTGGCTGGCCCTACCACAGTAACATGATCATTTGACGTTATCAATCTTCTGTGGTAGGCAGGCCCAGTCCTTCTGTCTACCGGGTAATACGGGCATCCAGCTCACTCAGATGAACTTCCTTCGGAATGTCACAGGAAGGCGAAGTCGTTGTCGTTCCTTGTATGTCTCGTAGCCTTCCAGCCATTACGTCCACTCCCCTTGGTATCCCAGTGAGAACTCCCCTCTTCCTTGCTCCAAAGATAATAACCGCTTATAGCGTAGAAACATAAATTATAAAACAACCTAAATTACTTTTTTCGGAAAAATATCATGTCTTACATTTAAGACCATGGTCAGTTATATAATAATAAACAATTTCAATCACTAATTACAGTTCATAAATTAAATAACAGGATAGTGAACTAGAATTAACTTAATATATACAATTTCAGTAAACATTAATGACTGCAATATAGGCATCACGGACGTGTATGTATGTATGTATATATATATATATATATATATATATATATATATATATATATATATATATATATATATATATATATATAGAGAGAGAGAGAGAGAGAGAGAGAGAGAGAGTTATTTCGCCGTACTAACGGAGGTATATCTTTTGAAGCGATATATTTTAAATTTGGAGAAAATGGTTTTCATCTCGAAATATTGTCCTGTAATTGAAACATCAGTTGCTTCAAACGTACAAAACAGTATAATACGCTTCGTGGTTTCTCATTGTATTCCGCAAAATAAAACGGACATGACAACTAAACAAATACTTGAATCAAGAAATAATATTTTTACACATTTGGAAATGCTCCCGCGGCAGTCGTAAGTCGAAACGTGAACGTTTGAGTGGAATAATTAAAGCATGCTGACATATAGAATAAATAGCCGGAAATTTCAAACTAACGTGAAATGCTTAGATTTGTGAGGACAAAGGGAAAATGCCCCGTAGTAGTTAAAAATAGCGGGACTCTATTCAGATTCACACTCAAGGTTCTGCATGAATCGTACTTAGCTATAGCAGGAACGTATGATCTTAACTACTGCTGTAGCGTATACGGTACATTTTTTTTTTGTACTTTACAAAGATAATCTTTGAAAACCCAGTTGCCAAAGAAGTTCCTTGTAAAACTACAATGGTGGTTCTTTTAATAAAATACAAAGTATATGTTTGTAAAATTACAAGGAATAGCCTTGTAGTTCTACTTTCTACAAGGAAAAAAAATAAATTCAAATGCTTATTGTACTTAATAAATAACACTGAAATTATTTATCAAATAACTTTTAAAAAAAATTGACGTTTACATGAAATTATTTTGAAAATAAGGTACTAAGTTTCGAACCACTCTCCCCGCGCTTAGATTCTACGCATCTTACACCTAGACCACAGTGACTTCCGTACTGGGTGCTGTTTATTTGTTTGTATACATTCAGTTTACAGTTCAGTATTTTTTTTTTTATTTTAAAGCACGTAGTTAATATAAACATTCACTTTATTCCGGAATAATGCTCTCCAGAGGTTATGATCTTTGCACAAGTAATTTTCGGCGAACCTATGATTTTGGTAGACTACACAGTTTTTTAAAGTTTTTTTTTTTTTTGCAAACAAAATCGTTGTAACATTATAAACAAAGAATTTACAAGGAAAAATTTTCAACATTTACAAAGAAGTGCCTTGTGATATTTTACAAAAAAAAATTACAGTGCAGGAACTGTCGGTATATAGGTACAAAGAACTCATTTGTAGTATTGCAAAGTTTACCTTTGTAACTTTATAAACTAATGATTTCACAAAGAAAATCCTTGTAAATTTTACAAAAAAATTTTTAGTGTGTATACTTAACGTTATTATTGGTGATTAACCCTTTTTTTCCTAACCTACCCTAACTACTGTGTTATGTTGGACGCCCGGGAAGGAGCGGGACTAAGTGTGTCCCAGGGCTGAGCCCCATACGCCAACAAGGGGGAAGTTTCATGCAGAGGAGGCATTCATTGCGGCAGAGAGAGATTGGGCAGACATGGCCGCGATTAGAGCCATGTCTACCTCCCTAAGTGTACCTATAGCTAAGCCATAATCTAAGAAGAGAGAGGGAAAAACCGGCATAGTACCGTAAAAACCCTCTCGACAGAATAGGAGTGTAACCACTCAGCAGTTACATGCATTAAAAATAAAAATGGCACTGGAAAAGTGGCGATTAACCTTTTAAACACACATCATTACTTATTCCTAGAGATGATGGTATATCGCGAAAATGTTTTGGCCATCATACCCTTGAAAACACTGTAGTTTCTTGCAACATATATGATTGGGTGATGTACGTCTGGCCATCAACAGCCAGCAAATATTACAATAGCGGGATTCTTATTGGCTCAGTGAAATAGGACACAGGCTCGACGTACAAGAGAAAACCAGGAAGCTGAACGTGTGTTGAAATCCAGCAAACAGTAAAACCTTCATTAGAGAATATAGTTCATCGCGGGAAAACCCGATTGTTTGCTGGATTTAAACACACGTTCAGCTTATTACATTAATACTGGCTTTATCTTGTGCGTGGAGCTGTTGCCATATTTCACCGAGCCAGTAAGAATCTTGATATTGTAATATTTGATGCCTGTTCTTGGTCTGCAGACAGCTACGTTGTATCAGACGTACATCACCCAATCATATATGTTTCAAGAAACTACAGTGTTTTCAAAGGAATGTTTGCCGAAAACATTTTCACGGTTTACCATTATCTCTAACCGTCATCTCTATACCTATTCCTATAGACCTGAAAAATTCGCGTTTTCATTTAGGCGCAAGCTAGAGTTCCAGCAACTATGGGTCTGTGGCCGTTGACTTACTCGACACTTCCTGGAAGTATATGAGCCAATAATAAAACTGTAACTGAATACAGGCCCATTTAACTTTGTCAGCGAGCAGCCAATAAACAGTAGGTGTCTGCACAATTTCACAACAATTCTTGGAAGCTATCCTACAGTTCTGTGAACCCGCGAATTTTTACGGCCTATACCTATTCCTAATAAACGAGACTACCTGGATTGAAACACCACCAACGGAAAATAATGAAAGCTGTTCGCGCTTTAGTCACGTGCTTAGACATGAATTGGCCACACATGGAGTGAAGTAATTCAACTGAAAATTCATTCATTCTGCATGCACTGGTCAAAATGATAAATGGGAGCGTTCAAAATTAATTAGGTGATCAGACAAAACCAAGAATGTGTATATCGTGTCTTATGCCGGTCCCATTCGTAAGTCATTCGTTTAATGGATGATAGAGCGGTATGCCGCGAATAGCTGGGTTCTATTATTTTTTCTTTTAGCTCCCCACTATGCAAGTCTTAAGCCAAGGTTGTTGTTGCGTTTTATTGTATATTATCCGAGTAAATTCAAAGATCCTTCTAGTCTCTATCGTGGAGCTTGATTATTTTGGTTATTAACCAAACCACTTAGTAACTATATCTCTATAGGCGCTTATGAAAACATACGTATAATATACTCGGTAGGATTGGTCACGTGACTGGATCTGCTCAGTCGTTGGGTATTTAACGTTTTTTTTCGAGCGGACATAAATCCGAAGAGTAGTATCTTGGCGACCTTTAAAATAAAATACGGCAAAATCTGCAGAAGCGATAGTTTTAGTCGCCGATCTGACAGACCTGTGATATTAGACCAGGTTATAACAGTGCATAATATCCTTTTGTACTGGTGTAATATACGTATATAGATTTACAATTGCGTACTAGTAATGTATACTGTACAAAATTGCTAAAGTAAACCCCCAAAATTTTACATAGGAATATATTGCAAAGTGTAAATTGTTTGACGCATAACCGTCGCTTTTTGCGTTAATCGAGAGTTAACTACATGCAACTAAATTTTAATTTAATAAATTTAAAATGTTTAGTAGGCATAGTAACTTAATTATTAATCATATAATTTATTCCGTTTCTGAATTACGTTTTGTGGCGATGTTACTTGTTGTACTCGTCCAGACTTCTCGTCCAACAAAAATACTACATTCCAACCTCGTGTTTTTCGTGAAAATGCACCCCTTGCAACGTATTTTATTTTATGCACACGTGTGGGAGCCTGTGTTTGTTTACTTTTCATTCGCGTTTTCCTGTTTTTAGTCTGACGGCGTTTATCTACCATGCTCCCAAGCAGGGTATACCTGAGTGGATCCGGCGACGAGATCAAGTTGAATATTTGCAGATCTTGCGGGTCGGTAGATTTTTATCCCGTGACGTTAAGTTTGAAGTACGGAAGTCTGAAAAGATTTTTTTTTTTTTTTTTTTTTTTTTTTTTTTTTTTTTTTTTTTTTTTTTTTTTTTTTTTTTTTTTTTTTTTTTTTTTTTTTTTTTTTTTTTTTTTTTTTTTTTTTTTTTTTTTTTTTTTTTTTTTTTTTTTTTTTTTTTTTTTTTTTTTTTTTTTTTTTTTTTTTTTTT